>JANHFX010007520.1:21858-42092 GCA_027560015.1 Chloroceryle amazona
TTCATACAGTTTTTTGAAGAAGGAATTTGAACGGGCTGTGTGTATTGGTGGGTTTGGAGCCTGTGGAAGGTGCTAGTGTTGGTGCATGGTAGCATCTGCATCAAGGCAGGAGGTCTCTTTCGAGGAAGAGCATGGCAATACTGAAATCAGGCCCCAGAAGTGGCTTTGGTGTAACCGTGTGGGCTGGGTCACCTTTGTACGTGTGCAGCCCCAAACGCAACTTTCCTGCAACTTCTCTGTTTTTCAGCAGAACAGAAACTTGCTAGAGTGCATTTTTCAAGCATGTTTGTTTTCCCTGCGTTCAAATACTCTGTTGTGCACTCTTGCTCTTCGGAAGATAGGTGGTTACTTAGTTTTGCTGAGCAGTAGATTTATAGCTCTATCGTTTGTAACGATGTTTTATGTCAAGGGTGTGAAGAGGAAATGGTGAGGATTTAACAAACTTATGATTTTTTTGTGTCTTCTAAGTCAAAGTGTTGAGATGCGAAAGGAGGAGATGCCACTTGCATGGTAATATTACCTCGAGTGGAATGTGGGCTCTCAGTATTTTTAACACATCATTGGCAGAGCGGAAAAACTTAAGAGATTATTATGGACTATCTTCTTGACAATATTTGATTTTCAGGATTTGGTTATGGAGCTTCAGTATTTTAATTTTCTGCAGAGTCTGATCTAATCAGAGTTTCTTTCCCTTTCCCTACAGATCCCAAGCCTTACAAGTACATAGCTTCTTAATGCTCCTGGACATAACACAACCGATGAAAGCAGATAGAGGCAGTGAAAAAAAAGCAGCCAGGACGATGGTTTTCTGATTTGTAGTTCTGTCTGCATTTTGGGGCAAGAGGCAGACGTAGGCTCTTGATGCATCATGTAATAGATTGCCTGTCAAGACAGATCCCTGTAAGACCACCATGTTTCTGGTGGCATCCTTCTGACAGAGAGCAGAGGCAGGACACACACAGTCTTTCGCTGAAGTAGAACTGTAGGGCAAAATAGAGCACTCTTGCCAACAACCAATATGAAGGCAAAGTAGAATCAGAATAATTAAGGGATGTTTAGGATTGTCATTTTGTTCATAGACTGGCAGACTGATGTTGTATCTTACATGCTTAAAATGCAGCTTTCACCTTTGGTCCCGCTCAACTGGGATGTTTCTCAGAGAAAACAGATTAGCAGTGACACTGTTCTTTCTGCTGCAAAGAATATTTCACACCACTGCAGGGTCTGGTGGCATGGAAATGTGCAAATCTATGAGGAGACTGTTACATTCGCACTTTGGGCTTTCACAGGCGATCTGGAGAGAGGGCTCCCTGGAAGTGGGAGCAGTGTGCTGCAACACAGCAACCGCTCCATGAACTCCCTTTCATTTCACAGTTGTGTGGCATGTAATGTCCAGAATTCAGAGGAAAAAAATAATGCTTTAACGTCTGGTTTTCTCTTTTGAAGCACTACCATAAAATCAGGTGGTAGCAATATTTCTGTAATACCTTTGCTTGAGAGGAAGAGGAAAAAAAAATAAAATTCACATTTACCAGAAAACTATACTACTTTCAAGAATATTTTGTGCTTGGGCATCTCTAGGAGCAAACCTACCCCAAATGCTGTTGAAAAGTAAGATTTGTGTTTTGTAAGAAAGCCAGACAGTTACATGCACAGATCCAGACAGAAGGACTAGAATGGGTTGGTAGCTAAATTGCAAATCACTGAAATGCCTGAAAACCCCATGTCCTAATCTGAATATGAGGCAAAGGTAAGTCAGTGGCTTTATGGATGACTGTTAAGTTCTGTGTAGTTCTATAGAGCCTTATAGATGAGAGAATCTTCTATCACTTCTTGAATACATTTGACTGATGAGTGCATTTCTGCCCAAGCATCTTTGCAGGATTCATAGCTCACGGATTTTTCTCAGAGAAGCTGCACAGGAAAAGCCATCATCTGGAAAGGAAAAGTCCATGATTGCAGAATGGAAAAATTACGGCCTCCTCAGTTCTTTGGCACAGAAACATTGCTGTTAAGAATCACGTACCTTCCTGAGATCAGCAATGTAATTTTCAGATTATAATTTAGGAAAGAGAAATGTGAATTAAGCCTAAGCACAGGAGCCAGGAGACACTGTGAACACTGTAGCTATTAATTCTCTATATAGAAGGATAAATAAGACAAAGGCTTTAATTACCACTCTTTAGGGTGTATTTGACATTCCCCTCTACCACAGCGTGATGGTGCTTGTTTTCTGGGCAAGAGTCAGACCACCTCTGCTTTCCACAATGCAATTTCCAGTGATGCTGACTGAGGAGGACCACTGTGGCTTTAAAATTAGTGTTGTCTTATTTGTCTTTTCAAGTTCATTTATGTCAGTTGCCGCCAGAGCCAGAGTGCAATCTTCTTTTAATCATTTCTTCATTCCTCCTTGAATGGTCGCAGTATAGCCAGCTAGAAACTGAGATGAAAAACTCCACTTAATTTGGTTGCCTTTCATCAGGAACTTCACTTAGTACAGAGCCACTCTATTAGGCCACAGATGTCAAGGCAGCTCAAGACATTAGCTGTCAAAGTAACTCTCCATAACCACCTGCTATTTACATGCAAAACATGCCTCCCTGTTGAGACTAAAACTGTAAACACATTTTTAGGGGAGAACTACTGGCTTAAGCTATGACAGAAACTTTTTATTTTTTTGCTTTTATGTGATCTGGAAAAAAAATTCCCTTGCTGTCAAAATGAATGCAAGAAGGCCCATTTGGGATGAGCTCTCATTGCTTTAAATGCTGCCACAAAACTACTTAGATTTTACTTTTGCAAAAAGGTTATAATTTATTTGTCTCACTCTACTCCTGTCTACCCCATAGCAACTGTGATTATGTACAAATAAAAAAACTGTGATGGTCTTGCCTCGCAGTGTGACAGAATTGCTGCTTCTGCTGCAATACTAATAGCTGTTTATTTATACCTTTGTGCTAATTCAGCTCTGCTGAATGATGCTGTAGAAGGTCAGCTTCTCATCCATCTGTGACTGTTTGCTACTCAGCTGAACGTGCGAGGTGTCTGTTTTCCCCAGATCCAGTGAACAGCTACTGAATGAAAGATAAGCCTTTTAGTTCCTTCATCCTCAAGGCACATTAAAAAATAAGACCTATTCCCCTGGTGGCAGGAGACTGTGGCCCAAAACTCCTGTCAGTTTTAAAATCTTTCAGTGATCCGTGGTCTAGAGATGTTTGCTAACACCAGATGGTTTTGAGTAGATACTCTGTCACAACTTCTGCTGGTGAAACTGGTTGAATAGTTTAACTTGATTAAACAGATGTCCAGTTCAGAGGCCATTTAATGTTTTAAGTTCTTTCTTATGACTGCAGCACAAATAAGGTAGTGATGTAACTGAGAAGTTGCAGAATTAAGCAGAGCGCAAATGCAGGTCTATTAGCTTTTGTAAACAGATTATCATTTTTTTCTCAGAGGAACTGCTAACGTGTGTCTTTAGATACTGGTAGTCATCTAGCTGTGTATGAAAGTGCATTATTCAGGAATGTCAAGATCTTATCCTCCTGATACAAGAATTAGAGAGGTGTATTAGAAAGGCAGCAGTCACTGTATTGGCGTCAGATGGAATTTCATTAAGATTAAATTTATTCCAGTACATTTGGAAAGTAATTATTGCCACAGAAGTGTTATGCCGGTCTAATATTTTTTTTTCCTGTTAATACAGAGCCCAAAACTGTGGGTTACATCAGGCTAAGTTGCCAGGTTTAATGTAACAACTCTCTGAGCCTCTTGTCCTTTATTCCTGATATATTCTGTATTTTGATGACTCCTTGAGATTGAAAGGGGACATGGGGAAGAGCGTATGACTATTACTGGAAAAAAAATTTGTGTATGGAATCCCAAAAAGGCAAGTCCTTTAGAAAATTGAGGATATTTCGGCTGTGCAGAACTCAGTTTGTGCAGAAAAGATAGATTAGGTGACCTATTAGGAGTTCTTCCAGTTCTGATTTTATGCTTCTGAGAATACAGTACTTGCCACCAATGCCTGAAAGTCATTATGCAATGTTCCTTTTTTGCTGATGAGAGAAACGCCCCTCAGAGATTTCTACACATTCTTGGCATCTAAGAGATGGCAAATTAGGCAGGGAAAATGGGAGTAAGTTAAAGGATATTGTAATGCCTAAATGGAAAAATAATGGACTCCCATATTAGAATATTCCATCTACTGATGAAAAACCCAAAAGGTTATTTTGATATGACTTTTTTGACTCATTTTCCTCCTGTGTGTATTATGAGTAGAAAATGAAAACGATAAAACAAATATGAAGGTACATAAATAAACCAGCAACCAGTGAATTAAATCGATCAGTTCTGGGAATGCTGGTGCTGCACGTCAGTTCCCTGCTAGCTGCTGCTGCCCCAGTCCACAGGAGAAAGTTGTCCTAGTGGGGAGGGAGAAGGCAGACAGCGATGAGACTATCCAGGGCACGGGCAGCGCTGCCGCTCTCTTCTTCGGTGCAAGTCAGGCAGCACCTACAAGCGATGGCAACAGCAGACGCTGCACATTTGGGGACTGCCCCCA
The DNA here is from genome assembly GCA_027560015.1 of Chloroceryle amazona. Classification (NCBI taxonomy): domain Eukaryota; kingdom Metazoa; phylum Chordata; class Aves; order Coraciiformes; family Cerylidae; genus Chloroceryle; species Chloroceryle amazona. The sequence continues at coordinate 26,420 of JANHFX010007520.1, forward strand.
GCAAATTGTACAACGGACATACTGCCTAAGGAAGAGAGAGAGTACAAACTTAGTCAAGGCTAAATAAAAGTGACAGGACTGTGCACTCCAATTAACAGTCTGAATATGGAAAGATGGGTATTGCAAACATAACCGTTTGTTGAAGGTTATACCTTTTAAAGCAAAATGCTTTAAATGTGGGCTTTTTTTTTAATTTTATGAACAGAAGACAAAAAAAGCAAATGCATCTCTTAGCTTTGAGGTTGCATATATTATATTTTGTACCATCTCTTAGCAAGGAGAGAGCTAAATGCAGAAAACCCCCTAAAGCTAGAGGTGCTCAAGGTCCCTTAGAATAATATTTGAAAAGAGAAAAAAGTATTCTTTGGAGGAAAAAGCTTTCAGGGATATTTCTAAACAGCTTTTGGACTTGTACTGGAACTAGGTATGGAGAGACTATGGCAGTATGTATTGTACACATATAGCATGGAAATACTGATTGATTTCGTTAACATAATTGAGATCCTTTAGTTGTATCATTCTGTGAAATAAGGGCTTAGGAGAAATTTCAAGGATGGAAACTTGGAATAGCTCAGTAGAGGCTCAGGTCCATTGTGTGTAGCCTGTATACATATTAATGTATACATATTAATAAGGATTTAAAGCAATAGCCTCAGCTGTTCTCAGATAAAGGAGTGGTGCTGCTCTGCACCCCTGTTCCTACCCCATGTCTTTTCAGCATCATATTAACTGTAGGTATGAAGTTGTAGCCAGTAACTGAGTTTAACCTGTGTAATCAGAAGACAGGCCACACAGTTGCAGCTGAGATTGTGTCTCTGACAAAGTCTCGGACTTCAGGAAGCTCTACACAACAGGATTTACTAATTATTATTTTTTTAAAAAAAGATAAAAATTAGGTATTTCTTTAAACAAGCAGGCACTTGGACTTTTACATAACATTCAGCTCTGTATTCTCCAAAATAGTTACGGATGTGAGGCGAGGACTCTTTTCACGTCCTCTTTACCAGAAGGCATTCCACAGAGAATTAGTTCAATGTTTGGTCTTCCTGCAACCTCCTTTCCCAATAATTAGTTCAATTAGAGCACAAATTCATCTTTTAACTCCAGTTTCTTTTTGTGGAGGACTTGTATGTCACAGCTTCACCACTGTTCATAATTTTTGTAAGGGGTAGCTTCGGAGCTATGTATTGTACAACATCAAAGGACAACAAAGGCTTTTGATTACTAGCCTTTGATAGAGACTGGATAAGTTGTCAAGCAGATGGATCGGGAGATGATAAAAGAGATCAACCTTAAATATGGCTTGCTACAATGGGAAAACAGGACTTAGGTAAGTGCTGAAATCCTGATTAAATGTGTATTTCCTGAGAAGAAATGTGCTCCTGAAGGGAAGATTTCATTTGGTAAAACATCTATTGATCTTAGTAGTTGAAAATGTTCAGTCCCTATTACAGTGACTGGGATTGGTGGTTCTGTTAGGTTTGTATCGGCAGCGTACGCTGATTATCGTAAACACAACTCAGTAGTTCTTGGAGGTGTTGACAACACCCGGAAGGTAATGGGATTTGGGTGGCTTTCCTGTGTCGCAGTTTGGAGCTGGGGAAGGAAGCTCGGTGAAGCTGGCTGCTAGAGTAACTCCAGCAGAAGGGTGCCCCGAGGAGGACTCCTCACCCAGCGGTGCAGCACAGTAGCCAATGCTAGAATGCTTACTGAAAAAATAATCCCGTGTAATGCCAGAGTGCTTGGCACTAGATTGAGAAACTATAAATAGGCCAGTGAGGGTGCCACAGTTTACACCACTTTGAACTGAGGTCCTTGATACTGTTTTCAGTCAAGCTACCTACAGATACTGTATAAATCTAATCGTCACGAGAACAATCTGTGTTATACTTTTTTGGTGATAAACAGCAGAGTATTTATTTGGGAAGTATATTACTAATATTGATGCAGATATACTGACCTGTGTAGTTGGTGCACAGCTGCTGTTAATTCTGTGGTGCTGTAAATGGACCCTACCAAATAGTAAACAAGGATCTTTTGTTGGTTGTGTTTTTTTTTTTTCTCTTTTTTTTTTTCTCTGCTACTTAACCTCCACTGCAAATACGGAATAGTACACTGAAGTTATTTGAGCCACAGTGTGACAGAGGGGCCAAACGTCAAGACTTTCATGACCTCTTTTACCTCTAGTATGCTTAGAGTACTTCCAGAAAAGTAGCATTTTCTATGAATTATTAATTTATCCACATTTCACATCATAGTTTGCAGGAGAGAGCAGGAGCTGAAGAACCTCTCATTCTTGGGAGTGATGGGCATGTAATGAACACTGTTGTCTCCTTCCTAAGCAGCACCACTGAGGGATGATGATGGGAGAGGTGAAATGCACACATTTAATGAAGGGAAGTAATAGTGAATAGTAGAATTGCTGCTTCTTATCTGGACATTATTATTTTCCTGTGCTATTTTCATCCTGAAGGTCTGAGTTACTCAGCAAACAGGAGTTTTTAAAGGCACCGTTTTTTCTATGTGCAGTTAAGCCAAAGGATAAATAAGCATTTTATCTCTGAAGTTAAAAGCCAGAGGTTTTGTGCCCATTCATATTCTATGCTTTTGGACCTAAACTTCCATGAAAGTTAGGTTGTCTCCCTGCAGGAATACTAAATTCAACACAAAGAAGAAAACTGAATTAGGAGAGGAGTAGTTTAAGTGAACTGCTAAATTTCATTCCTGACTTTAATTAAGTGGCTATTATGTTTCTAGGTACCTGACAATTTAGCTTATATACATTAAATACATAATAAAGGATAATTCTTAAAAATTACTGATACAACTTTTTTAGAGGAGATTAAAATATAATATACAGGCTTATATTCATATTTCTAGTATTTGATGAGAATTCTTCCATAAGAGTAGCTTTTCGTGATCCTTTCGGAACATTTTTTTCTTACATAGATGTTGTCCCTTATAATACTGTATAATGAATAGATTTCAAAGCATCTGAGCTTTTGCTTCTTGTACTTGACATGATTCTGGCGTTTTAACTTTTAGAACAGTTCTCCAGTTAAGGTGTTCAAGCCCTTCAGGCTGTCCACAGCTGCTGCAAATCGATTTCTCCCATGATGATATTTAGTATCCCTTGCTGAAACATGGGAAGGTAAAAACCCAGCATTTTTTAATACTACTTTTTTATCCCTTTGGACCTCCTGCTTATTTTTAAAGGTAATCTGAAAGTTGCATTTTTCTTTCCTTTCGTCTCCATAGTCTCCCCCTATTACTGATCTCCTTGAAAATGTTTATTTCTAAATGCCATCTTATCTGGGGTTAATCCTCAAGAATGCTCTGTGTAATACCTTTGGTTAGAAGAAATCTGAAGTGTAAATGAGGAGGCCTGAAAAATTATTGAGAAATAGAGCTGTAGCTGTAGGCAGGCAGTAGTGTAGGATGATGAGGTCGGTTGTGTTCAAATGTTGCCCTTATTGCAGTTGAAGTACTAGCCAGCAGTAGCCTCTCTGGAATCACTCATTACTGGTGAAGGTGACCATAGCCTGAGAGCTGAGCACCTCTTAACTCCTGGAATCCCCACTGAGATTTAACTGATGGAGAGGCCTTGTACTGGTGTTCTAGATGGGAGACTGCTCTTCACCTCATCAAGCAAGTGTTCCTTGCTACTGTAGCCTTACTTCTAAGGGTTCACTATAGAGTTTCTTTGTAGTTGATCCAAAGACTTTATAAAAACATTTGGAGGGCATTTCTTTGATTTCTGGATATAGCTGCACATGAGGATGTAAGCATGCCTGACCTGGCTTTTATCTGATGGCTTCTGTAACATTTACAGCTAAGGCATCAAGGCATCAATTTCAGCCTGAAGTCCACTGTTGTAGGTCTCTTTAGACTCATAGAATTAAAATCTCATGTCTTCAAAACAGATTAGGTTCAAGATAGCACAAAAACGTACACACATTTAATATATCCAGGCATATAGACATACATGTACACAGGATGAGTCTGTGCTTCCATCACAGTAGTGTCCCGCAGCACGGTGGACACAGAACAACAGAAATTGTTAGTTTTGCTAATTAGGTGTTTTCTACTTGGGTGCTACATTGGCTTAGTTAGGTCACATCATACTGTTCCTGGTTTTTGATTGGGTGCTTTTATTTTTAAGGGAAAATGAAAGGATTTGTCCCCTGTTGCAGAAATTCCATCCTCAGTGTTTGGAAGGGTGGTCAGACCTTCAGAAATCACTGATTTTCTGAAGATGACAAACAGCCAGAACTATCAAATACTTTACCCTAAATAATGCCCAGTTCTTGACATGCTTTTAAGTTTCTGTGTTTTGCCTGAATGATCTGGTGCAAATTGCCATTTAGGGAAAAGTTACAGTCCTAACCAGGCACACGGGGTAACTCGTGTGAACTCTCATTTAAGTAATTCAGTTTATATAATGCCACAGACTAAATGCTGATAGATCTGTGCAGTCATTAATACATTTATGTTTTTAAATCTCAAGCTTTTCAGTATTTGCCTTATAGCGTCCGTAAGAACCTGTTAGTAACTGTGAACGTAGGAGTTTGGTTTTCCTCAGACCCCTGTGTAATTGTTTTGTGAGTAAGTATTGCGCTAAGTTTTTTGTGGTATGCTAGGATTTCAGATTAGTGTCTGAACACTGATAAATGAGGTTTCACTCCTGCTGGAAGTTCAGGTTTGGCCCGTGAACCTGTTACTTACAACAGGGTATATGAAAGCAGTGACTCTGAATTGGCAAGGATGAGAAATAAAGATTTAATGTTATTTAGTTTGACATTTAGTCTTGATCCTCTCGTTAGCCACGGAAATCTACTCCAGTAAATTCGGGGAAACCCCCTCCCTTCGAAGCACTTTATTTGATAAAGGCTAAAATATAATTCCTTAAGCAGAGTTTCCAATCTCATTAGTTTGACATGGAGTCAGTTTGCTTACATGATTTTTATTTGCACACTGTTATTGATGGACATTTAATACAAAATTCAAGCTGCAGTGAAGTAAATTCCAGACAGTTGGCCGATTAGGTAACGCAATGATTAAGTCTCTGTTATCAGGAGCGCTATTGCTCTTCTAAAGAGTGTGCATGGTTTAATTTCATCTCATCTAATTGTTATCAGCAAGCTGCCATTGGTTCATTAAAAACATTGCCCACCAAAATAGCAAGAGTCTAATGACTGTATATAAAGGTCTGCTTCTAAGGAACTTTGTTGTTGTGCTAGGCACAAATTGAAATGAATTGTTTCAAGGGTTTTTTTAGTTACTACATTTTATCATAATTCTAAAAGCTATAAGTTGGAATCTAATTTGCTTCCTATCTTATTTTTAACATTTAAATGAGGAAGAAAGGAAACAAATTTTGCTAGTAATAACCCTACTCTTTAGTGTCTTGTTTATGCTTCTTTTTTAGGTTAATTGCTTCTTCTCCAAATAAACATTATGCTGGCCAGGCTCATTGTCATATTTATCCGTATTTTCAATGGTGCATACTAATTTTCTGACAGCTTCTCATAGCATTAACTTGGAATGAATTTCACATTGTTCTCAGAGTTTGTGAGCTTTTTTTGAATGAAGAATGAAACACTCTGATAATTTCATATGGATATTTGCAAAATAAAAAACACATGCAGTGTAACTTTTTTTAAAACCCAGAATACTTGAACAAACTTTGGCCTTCAAAAATGAAATAACCTAGGTTCACTTTCAGACACTCAGTATTAAAAGTTCATCTTCAAAAAGTTGTGTCTTCACTACTTTGCTGCCTAGAAAGGAAATTTTCTTGTATGGCTTAAGCCAACTAAAAGATAAATTACGGAAATGTATATTGCACATTATTTAAATATCACTTTAAACCAGATCTGAAAAAGTTAATATTGAACAACAAAGCATAAGAGGGTGTCTCTCTAAATGTCTGCATTAAAATGCAACCTGTAGCCAGAGAAAAGTAACGGAACGTAGGAAAAATATTTACATAAAGTCTCTTGGCACAAATAGCGGCAATGTGTAATTATCTCCTTGTTACGCTCTGCTCACTGATTAGCATTGAAGGGGAGGGACTAGGGTAGAAGAGGATTCGCAGGAAGGCAGCCAGCACATTAGCTGCCACTTGTGTATACATAACTCTTAATAAATCAAATTGGCAAAGGATCAGCTGGCACTTAGTTACGTATGTGTTGTGCAGTAGCCTTATAGAAAATGTAGGGGTTTTGACATAATCAATAATTATTATTGGAGACATCACAATTAAACAGTTACAAGCAAGTTATTAAACTGTGTTGATGGTGTTTTCTGTGAGAGGTAATGAACTGTGCATATTAGAATTAATCTTACTGGTTTCCACTGAATTTGAGTCCAAAGCCACTTCAAGCAAGACATCTACTGACAGCAAGGTTAGAAGCTTTTATCATTATGACAGACTCTTAACCGTCACGCTTTGTCCTGAAGGCACAATATTTTTTTCTCTCTAGCTTTTGTGTAAATCTTAGCGAATGCTCAGACATGCCACACAGCACTTGCTTATGTTGGTAAGCAATTAGTTTTCCACAGTCTTAAGAAACTTACTACATGAAAACAAATAGCAAAAAGTATATCTGTTAGAGCGAAGTTTTCACATCTTTGAACTTTTTCATATTCTAATGAGAAACTGTTTAGTCCCAGTTGTCCAGATTTCATCTTTTCAGCACTGAAATTTCTCTTTTGAAGCTTGACATTGATAACCAGAACTCATTGGTATTGCTCCTTTGTTATAGCCCTGTTTACTCTATCTCGATGCTGCACAAGTTATACTTAACAAATACTATCAATCCATGCAGGAGCAAAGGCCATTACTGATTCTGATAATCCTCCTGAATAAGAGCATCTTGCTTGCGAGTGGGCACCAGAGACTGATGTTAACAATTCAAGGTCATTCTCTGGGCTGGCAGAAATTGGGATGCCGTGCCCCTGCCTATTTTTTTTTTTTTTTTCCTTGCTGTGTGAGGTGTGATATGTGCTCTAATCATAAAGAAGTTTTGTATGTTTATATGTATATCAGAATCAGGGAATAATTCAGGTTGAGAAGAGACCTCTGGAGGTCTGCTGCTCTAATGCTCTGCTCAAAGCAAGGGTAGCTGTTGTTAGTTCAGGTTGATGAATTTTGGTTTTATTCTTGTGAAAGTTGGGTTTAGAAGGTGTGAATGAAATGGATTGAACAAAAGGAACAATCAGAAGATAGGTCATTTAAAAAAAAAACAAACCAAAAAACATAAAACCCCCGGAAGAGTTGTTGTCTGAGGGAGGTTGTCTTTCTAAAAATTGGAAGTAAAAATAAAAAGAAGGGAGAAAAGAGAAAAAAAACAGACAAGTAGGAATGAAAAAAAAAATAAAAATCTCTTGCCTATTATTCAGCCTGAAAGCTTCTCTGGCAGCAGCATCCTCATCAGGCAGGGGAGGGGAAGTGAGGGTAGCTGAGAAGAGCGATGTGCCACTGCGTATGCCCATCTTCCTTGACTGAAAAATAGATGTAAATTTCTGTTCTACCAGAAGATGCCATGAAACAGCACAGTATTCTTTTTATTTAGAATAGTTCTGCTGTCTTTTTGGGGAGGGTTGTTCGTGGGAGCCTGTAAATGCCCATCCCACCAATCTCCCCCTCCCCTCCCTCAGCAGGCCAGGGGAGAAGACAAGGTGAGGAAGCTGTCGAGTTGTGATGCAGGCAGGAGAGCGCTCACCTCTGAGCAGCACGGGCAGACCGGACTCCACTTGCAGAAAATAGATGTAATTTATTGCAAATTAAAAACAGATGGTGAGAAACGATGACAAAAATTTAACCCAGCTTTGCCTCAGACTAGCAGCATGGCCCAGCTGTGCCCTGCGGCGGGGCTATTGCGGAGCTGGCCAGAACTGGCTGGAACCGGCTGTGTCTGGCTCAGGGCAGCCCTGGCCTCCCCTCACAGCCCCTGCTCCCGCCAAAAGCCAGGCACGTACACCCAGAACGGTAACGGCTTCTCAGTTCATTTGCACCACGGTGTTTAACAATAAATATTAACTGGGCTTGTCAGAAATGGGTTTGAGCCAAGGATTTTAGAAATGGACGTTAAAATCACAGCTACAAGTGTCCATCAAATCAGGTCGTGTACGGGTTCAGCAGAGTGCGGGGTGGGCGGTAGGTGTCCGAGGGACAAACTCTTGTCACAGTGCTGCTTTCATTAGGCTCGGCATTTTGGAGCACAATGCCAAACTTAGCTTTGGCTTTAATGTAAACAGCAGAGGAGAAACAGGGACCGTGTTACGTCTTCAGAGTGTGGAGATGAGCCTGGAGATCTGTTCATGTTCACTCTGGTAGTTCTCGAAAGATGAGGAAATTCCTCAGAGCGGAAGGTGTTGCAGATTCAGCAGAATTTGTGCCTTCAGAAAGGAGTGAGGGACTCAGTTCTGATAATGGTGGGATTTTAGCTCTTCAGCTGCTTCCTCCCAGGACCAACCAAAAAGTTAAATTAGAAAATGTATCCCCTTTGCTTCCATCCCCTCCCCCCAATAAACTACTTCTAAAAAGATGTTACAATCCAATGGCCAAATATTAGTTTAGAAGACAGGAGAAACCTCCGAGTTGTATGTAGTGCTTCTAAATGTTTTTAGGTAATATCTGTAGAGGGAAAAAAAGCTTTTCAGTATTGAGAAAGCATATTTATCATGAGTAGAACAAATAGATGTACTAATCTGCTTCAAAGCCTTGCTGAGAGGAGTGTTTCGGGAGTGCAGGGGAAGTTGGTGTTTCTCCCTGGACTATTCCTTCTGTGCGCCCAATTAGGGTTTACAGAGGCAATTAAGTCCGTAACTTTACTAACGGAGAAGCAGCAGAGTTGTTTTAGCATGGCACTCTACTTGAATTAATAACTTCCACTTCTTTGCAAGGTTAATTAGTGTGGATTGTGACGGGGATACTAGATAAGTACACTTAAGGTTGGAATTGCTGACTCATTTCATATTTTTAAGCTGAGCAGATGTATAACGGGAGCCGTGGATTTTTGGATACTCTTTAATTTTTGCAATATATGAGCCCCTAGCCCGACTGTAGGTAGATTTTTTGTTCTTATCTTTTTTATTTCTCCCCTTCACATTCTTCAGTTAGCATTAGCCTCAAATGAAATGCCAGATTGTTTTCTATAGATCTACGGCCAACACTATTTTGGCTTAAAAATGGGAGGTTTTATTTATGCCCTACTCCCCTTGTAACAATCTTAACAGCTTGCTACATAAAATAATTAAAAACTGAGCTGTGCTGTTTCTGTTTTGAAAGAGCTCCTGTCATTTTGAAACCTCTTCTAGACATCTGTCCTGCCGTTGCTCTGTCAGAATATTTAGACAATTTGTGATATATTTTTCCTACTATTGACAGTACAAGCAAAACCAAACGAACACCTATTGGGTTGTACATAGCTTCTGCAGTGACAATTATCAGAAGATAACATGATAATTATGTGACAAATGCCTTTTTACGTAGGGAGGGGGAGATCTGTTATTCTCCAGTGATATGGATGGATGCACCTCAGTGTAATTCTTTCTGAAAAGGTTTTCTTCTAAACAAAAATGAATGTATTCCTTCCTTACATGGTGACTTACTCTTATATTTGTAATATAAGGTAAGGTTAGGTAGCCTACACTGCTGGCCCTTAGGTTTTTGTTTCCTGAAGGAATGCCAAGCATCCAGATTTCCTCATCCAAGTGCTTTTGTGAATTTTACCTCATCTTTTATGACATCTCAGTAAAACAGGGAAAGTAGCCTATGGACTATAAATGACTGACTGGGGTTCAAATCACAGAGGATCTCTTAGCTCTTGTGGAAGTTTATTTTAGATAACCGGAAAGAAGAATAAAAGGAAAAAAAAAAGTTAAAATAGACATGGACCTCTAGTGACAGATAAGTTCATCACCAATATTTAAACTATATCTCTTACCTACCATTCATTGGAGGGTTTTTTAGTATTGGGTGGACAGTGTATGTTGAAGGTCAGCAGACCCATCAGTTGACCTGGAGCTAATTTTGAAATATCTGATATAAAATCTCCTTCCGTATTATGCAGATAGCCAGGGTCACTGTATCACCAGCCATATGCAGGTTCACAGGCTGAAAATTGCTGTTCTTTTCAAATAATTTGTTTACTGCTAAAAAAGTGCAAAATTGCAGTTTTAAGCCCTCTTGGTCTCTTTTGTTGTGGGAAAAAAAAAAAAAAAAGCACTTTAGGTTTGCTAATGACAGATAACTTAAACTTCTGAATATTGCTTTTTCCAAAAGCTGTACAAGGTCTGTTCTGTTCCGTTTGTTTCCATTCCATTCTTCCCCCTTGCCCTTCATTTCTCATTGTCCTGGATGATTGGTCGGTAGTTAATAGATGAGATGTACCAGTTCCATTCTAGAAAGACCAAGCACGCTAAACCCTATCCTCTCTAGATCTTGAGGGTTTCTAATAAATACGTTTGTAGTGGTAGTGAGCAATAAATACTCCTGAGCCTCATATGTTTTGTGTTTTGTTGGTTTCTGTATATGAAATTTTGATACCATCTTTGAAGATGAAGTGATCTTTGGAGATGAGAGGAAGTTGGTGTGTCTGGGCATAGCTGAATCGCATTGCAGAATGGCCATGTTCTACAGCTTCCTCATGGCTGGCCATTTTATGTTGTTCTAATGGCTGAAGTTCCTGTAGTCAACTGGTGCAAGACTAGATTTTCAAACAGGCTAACTTTCTAAGCTCTTCTGCTACCTTCAGAAAGTTTGAAGTATGACTACTACTCACCCTGAATTAAATGTATTAGGATGCTTGTCATTTTTTTGTTGGCTGCCTGAATGATGATAGCTGGTCTTAATGAGATTGAGGTTTTCTTTCCTCTGTGGTTTCACTTAGGAAACCTCTGCTTCCTTCTGTGAATCTCCAAAAGAAGCTGTTTTCTTTCTTCACTCCTCTTTCTGAGGAAGCCACCAGCTCCGCGATTGATTTTAATAGGCAATCAACCAGAAATTGAATTGTAGAAAGACTGTACATTTTATTCTAAGAGGCATTAGTTCTGTTCATCCAGTCAACTGTTTAAGTACAGCAGCAAGAGCCTAACCAGTGAATAGTATCATGGAGAATTTCTCAGATCTTGAGAAAAAAATAAAGGAGCACTGCCCTGCCTGGATGGAAAAAGAAAAAAATGCTTCAGTTAGGTAAAGATGGGGGCAATAAGTGTAGCAATGAAGAACACTGAAACATTGGTTTGATGTGAGCTGCAAAATAAACTGTTGGTAATGTTGTAAGTACAGACTGAAAACAGACTGAAGGTTGGTTTTGATTTAGGTTTTGTGTGGTTTCTATATGTATAAATATATACATAATTTCATTGGGTTAATTCTAAAGTTGAACACTGTTTAAACACCTATAGCTACAACAATTTGGAGTCCCTGTTAGAATCTAACTGCGTACACGTCTACTTACCTACATCTGTTAACATGCACACATACCAGGGGTGGTTCAATGTGGTGTATCTCTGTATACGTCGGTGTGTATCTGTGGTGCATACACATGATGTATGTATTTTGTGTCTGACGGGTATGTTAGCTTAAAACAAAATAGAAGTCTACTTTCAATAGATTGTCTTTCAGTGGACTGTTCTTTAAATTGAACAAGCAGGTAACAGGCATGTCCTCTCCAGCTCTGCTGAGCTACCACTGAGTTTGGGGAGGGTGTCAGTGGTTACTGTGGTGTTGGCTTTTTTAAGTCGAAGTGTGTTCATCTTCCTACTCGTGGAATTTATACTGTAGTTTACTCCAGGAATATTTTTTTGCATGGTACTTTACAGTACTGAAACGTGCATTTTGGAGAGTAAATGCTTTCATTTCTACTGGACATTTGAAAAAGTAACTGTATGTGGCCAGCTGTTACACTACAGAAATCATGCAGGACAGATGTTTGTTAAAATGACTAGGATTAGAATAGATAGATATAGTGCAACCTTCTTATTTTCTCAATAGATTTAGGTTGCAGAAAAAGAACTTACGCTGATTAAATATTTTTAAAGTAGATACTTGCACATCAGAAGCAATAGCAGCGGTCAGCAACATTGTCTGATAATCTTTAGTGCCTTAGGAAGGATTAATCCTGCTCCAGTCAAAACCAAAATAAATAAAATAAAATAAGAAGTTACAATAATGGTGACATGGGCTTACATGACCCCAGTGCAGTTTTTCTGGAAGTTGTGCTGTATTTTTTTCTTTGCTTCCTTCTGTTCTATGTGGAAAGTGTAGCTGTGTGTTTACTCCCCAAATATTACCTTACCTCCCGAAATGATTGTCAATAACGTAGTTGCAATGAAAGAGCCCACTGAATTACTCTCTGAAAAATGTCATCAGCAATGTTTTGTTCACTTAAGTCTGCTTTTGTGTTACAAATGTGCTACAGGAATTTTCTTTCATTTCAGCTGTTTTAATGGCATAAGTCATCTCAGTTATAAGCTTAGTTCCATTGGCTGTGATTTTGTAGTAACAAACTCTCTTCCATTTTAACAGCAGTTCAGCTACTTGTATAACCATATAGCCAGCATTTACCTCAGCTGACCCTGATCATCATTGTAGCTAAAGAAAATCAAATCTGTGCTACAAAGTGTTTGCTTAGATTTTCCTTTTTTTCCCCATGGGATCAGAATTTCTGTTGGAAGGGACTAGCACGTGTTCAAATGAGAAAGTCTTTGAAGAATCAATAACATACTGAAATTTAATTTCTGCCATCTCACTTTTTATGTAAAAACCCTTTAACATTTTTGTAATAGTCTTCTCTAGAATTTGAATAGGAATCTATAAAACTTTAAAAATGCATGCAGTTTAATAGAAAGATCTGCATCTGTGGTAAACGTCTTCAGACTGCTTTAAAATGTTTAGATATATGTTATAGTTTGCAACTTAAATTTTATAGACATTTTCAATAAAAATAGATTTTGGATTAAAATGAAATAAGATGCACCACTCTTGCCTTTTATCATGATGCGTTCGTTGTGAGGGTTTTGTTGTTGTTGTTTTTAAAATATCACAGTACAAGGACGATGGGTCTTGATACAGAATTTAGTATGTCCAAAACTAAATTTTCTGAGGAAATAATTCTGTGATAAATTTTAGTAAGAATATCCACATATCTTATTTTCTTTTCCTCACAGGTTCCAGGGAAGCTGTTATTTGTGAGCTAAGTCCTAACCTGCAAACAAGCCCTTTCTGGAGACCATTGCATAGAAGTTCTCTGCGAAGAGGGAGTGGGTAAGTTAATGCAAATATCACTTCTGTCAAAGGTTTGTAGCATGTACAGTTTATCTGGACAACACTAATCAGTAGATGCATGCCACAAAATTTTAGTGTGAGGTTTGTGAATTGAAAGTATGTAGTAAAACATACAGTTGAAAATCCATTATGCTTAATTTTACTTTCTGAACTGTGATCCTGGTCTGACAGATGAAATGAAATGCATGCTATTTCACTTATTTTATTCCTCTTAACAAGATTACATCAATAGCTGAACATAGAGGATTGTACAGTGAACGTGGAGTTTGACTCTTGCTAATGTGTGAAGCGTCGTATGGCTATGGAAGGGTATAATTTGATGATTTGTACAAATGTGACTACTTCAGCTCCTAAACTGGTATCCTTAGAGTTGGATATTGATATTACAATTTTAGAATCATTGATCAAGCTCTCTAGATATCATGTGGGATGCTCGGTTTACCACTATTATTTGCAAAAAAAGAACACATGATTTTGGCAAAATTGCTTTTGTTGTGTGTTTAACTGCAATGCCAAGTACAGTGACATGGTGTTGGGATGGACTTGTCATGTAGCACATTAGCAGGAGAAGGTAGGAGATGTTTCAAGTAAATGACAATGGAAGTGTCACCAGGAGGAGCGTGCCAGTGTCAGTGGGAAATAAACTGGAGTTAAGTGAGGAGGAAAATCTGATAGCGCTGTGTGCTACTCACTTGAGAGTGACGTGTGCCATGTAAAGGGAACGTAACAAGCAGCCTGGGCCAGGACACCTGTGCAGGCATTCGGAGCCCTTGGGTTTGAGGATGAGCAGCCCTGACATTCCTCATTGCCAGTCTGCAGCAAGGAGCAACTGCTGACATGCAGGGCTTGTCAAGCCCTTTGGAAATTTTTCAGATAGCAAAAAAGATACTTGTGAGAGGATTTTCCAAGCGACTTGAGCTATCTTTGTAGGTGAAATTCTTCCTTCGCTTCAAAGACACTTTCTTTGGTCTTCCCAGTAATATACAAGGAGAAACTGGTATGCTAGTAGTAGTGCAATGCAGTGTGCTTTCCTTCAGCCCACTGTGGACTTCAGTAAGGGTATCTATTGCTGTTACTCATTAAGGTATTTTCCTACCCGTCTCTGCTTCTCCAGGGCTGGGCTGTGGCTGCTTTCATGCACTGCTGTTAACAAACTGTGCTTTCATTATTTTTTTTATCCTGTACTAACTCCTAGTGCTGAAAACTGGGACTCAACAGGCTAATTGATAATAAGCCCAAGCACAGTAATAATGATCAAGTGCATTTAGTTACATCTGGTTTAGTGATTCTCATGATCTTCAGAAGAGCCATTTGCACATAATTTCTGATGCTGTTCTTATGAAATGCTGTGAAAATTAATTCATCAAATGTGTTTTGACAAGACTCTTGTAACCTTTTCATAAATACCAGTTTTGTTAAGTAGCTTACATTTTCAAATATCAAAAGTACAAATGATAAAATACCAGGTAAAAGTGGAAAAAGATGAAGTGCTCTCCTCATTTCAGTGTACGTAAAAGTAGAAAAAACTCTGTCCACACTCATGTAGAGCAAAAGAACCGCATCAATATAGATTCCATCCTCTCAGAACATGGAATACTTTGCATTTGATGTAGCTTAACGTGTGAGTAACAGAAGCTTAATGTGCAAGTAACAGAAGCTCGCAGTGTTTCCTGGTTTACCTGTGGAAGTCGTGGCATTTGTGAAATATGCACTGTGTTGGGGGGAAAACACATACAAGTAGAACTTGGCTTCCTGGTTTTATGCAAGTGGGATACGTAAGGCTCAGGAAAGTTGTAAGTTATGTCACAAAGCTGTTCTAGTCTTCAGGCCCTGGTGATCAATGGCATCTCCTGTGCCGGGGGCTGAGGACACAGAGTCATTGAAAGCATTCCATCAGCAGTGTTCCCATTCTCCTACTGATGCAGCCCTTTCTCTTACTGGTACAGAGATTCTAGTTGCATGCAGTGCTTTCTGCTGCCCCGCCTGAGATGAGGGCTGCAGCAGAGCCAAGGGCATCATACAAGAAAAGGTAGGTGATTGGGAGATAGTTGTTTGGTTTCTTTTTTACTCGGTGTAGAGAGGGAGATGACATTAACTGGTCACAGATAAAATTGATCCCCTTCACATCATTGCTGCAGTTCATCCTCAGCTGAATGGTTTTGTGGTGCTTGTCATTAAGAAACACTCTTCTTCTCATGCGTGTAATTTCTAGCCCATTTGTTATTTACCAATGGATAGTTACACTACTATATGCTATTATAGTAGTGCTTAATTTATATATGCTATATAATACTTGAATGAAGTACAGTCTCTTTGACTAAGCTAGGACGAAGTGGAAGGACTTGAACCGTGATCACCTCATTAAACATCTGCCTC
>JANHFX010007520.1:42192-54645 GCA_027560015.1 Chloroceryle amazona
AAGCTACCGCTTGTACACAGACTGTTGTGTTAACATCTCCCAGTCTGAACCATGAAGCGTAGTGAAGTAGCACCCTCCTAGCCACTGAGAAGTTTGTCTGTGCTGCTATGAAATGTGAGACTTTTAAGAGTCAGCAACAATAAATCGCATTAAAAGCTATTTTATTTCTCAAAAAATTGAGTCAGTTTTAACCACAGACACTAATGATAAAATAATACGACTTTATATAAAAGAGACAAACTATGTCAAGCTTATTGAGAGAAAGTGCCATTGTCTTCTCCCCCATTTTCTCATGGGAGCCCATGCCTTGTCTTGTGTAGCAGAAAATTACTTTCTCTGTTTAATCTTAACAAAAGGCAGAATCAAACAAAGCAGCTAACAGAGCTGTTTACGGCCAGAGCTTGCTGTATTTAAAGGTTGGTTTGAATTCCATTGAACGTGTTTTCTGAATAACATAATAGTTAACTTAAAAGATTAAGGATAGTGCACTTATATTTACTGTAATCCATGGATTTTGTCATTAAAGCCAAAGAAATTTTGTTTTGTAATATAAGTGAGCACGTACAAAATCACATATTCACACTCACGGTGGCTGCCTTCAAGACCCACCTTGGCATGAGCTGTTCCTGTGCTGGGGGCTATGCAGGAGCACTGTCTCTCCAGCTAACCCTGCTCATCCCAGGGCTGTTGTACTGGATCTGGTAACTGCTTGTTTCCTAGCACATTGCTAGGCAGTAAAATATGCGTGATGTCCTCGAACCTGCAGATCCTCACTCAGATGACCAGGTCAGTTGGTGAAGTGGACCTGTATATGTGAATGGTGCAGTCTGGAAAAAAAAGTATGGATTGCTAATAACAAGAAGTTGAGATTTCCATACATGTGGGAAGTAACTTTTTAGAAGTGTGTCTGCTGAAATCCTAGAGGGCATGTCAGAGAGAGCTTAATTAAGTATAAATTGATTCTTAGAGGACTTTTCAAGGGTTAATAATTGTGCATGAACAAAATCGATGTGCAGCGTAATTAATTTGCAAGTCCTTAACAGATGCTTTAAACTGCTACAGTGCAAACAAATATTGCAATGTTCTTCTATAAAGTATGCGAGAACTGAATGAGTTATGACATACGAGCTGCTGAACATGTTCTCCTTTTTTTAGCATAGAATTACCCCCAGAACAATGTAAAATGATCTTTTTCGAGGATTTTAAGTTCTTTTTTGCTTTCTGCTCCATGACACAGAACAAATAGGAGGGCTTGGGTCATTCATATACCATATCTGTTGGCTTAAGTCCTAACTCTTGTGGATTGTTAAAAGTGCTGCTAGCTATGTGTATTTGGTTATATAGAAAGCATAACAAGTTAGTGCACAATTTTCTGATTTACCCCCTCTCTCCACCCCTCTTCCTACCACGTTGAAAGACAGTGCATGAATACAAATGCAAGATTTTTACTTACAGAATGCTACTTAGGTTTATTCTTCTTATTTTTTAATATAGCATAGTAATTCAGGGGGTTATAAAGAAAAAAAAAAGGATATTTAAAATAATCAGTGATGCTTTCAGTCACTGGGGGATTTCATTGTCTCTTGTTCCAGGGATCTTCAAACTCCTGTCAGCCTCTGCCTTACCCAGCATAGTTTTGCAATGCTGCCTCTGCTGGTAATTTGTAGTCTGGGATAAAATCTAGTTACTTTGAATTAGAGCAGGCTTTTCTTAGAAAACCTGCTTTATTAGTAGTGAGCATTTGAAAAATCAAGATGTTGTGAGGGCAATTTTGACTTCTCATTGAGACAGCATTTTTCAATAAAACAATTTGTCAGCGTAGTGCTGACCAATGCTTCTTTCAAGCTCTGTATTCTGCTTGATTGAGACCAAGCATTTGGGAACATCCCAAGGTTTTTAATCTTTGCTTTACTGTCTGCTACTTGTGTCTTAGTTTATTTTAAGGCAAGTTTCAATATGTTCTCAGGCCATCCATAGTAGTAGGAAATCTCTGCAATGGAGAAGAGTACTGAAAGAATGAAAATCCTTTTCAGCCCAGCCCTTAGCATATATGATTTGGGACAATTTCCTGTAAAACTTTTTCTCACAAACCTTACTGATAGAATCCTACAGAAGAAACAGCTGTTAAAGAGTTAACCAAAAAAAAAAGAAAAAGAAAACCCTCTTACAAATATTGATCTTAATTTTAAATAAAGTTCTAATTTGCATCTTCCGTGTAGAGTCAAATCAGATTACATGTTGCTTTCGGTGAGAATCCAATGAAGAGTTTTATCCATGTTGCAAATTTGTCAGCTTCTCTAAACCCAGGGAAGTATCTTACCAGTAATTTTGCCCCACTTCCTTTCTAAAGCACGTAGCAGTTTTCAGAGCTGACAGCAAATGACCCAGTTCTTGGCTCTCAGACTGGCTTACTTTGTACATGCCCTTCTACATGTTGCTAATCTTTCCTTTGATTCCAGAAGTCAGTGACAAAGTGCAGCCAAAGAGAAAGAAAACAAAGCACAGATCCCATGTTCTTTGCAAGAGCTTATCTCCATTTTGCTACAAGTACAGAAAGTCTTTTGTAGAAACTGTATTAATATGAATGGTCATTTTCCATGTTTAGGGCTGTGAATATGAATACACATTCCCCAAGGGTGGGAAAGTCCCTTTCTCCCATATTGTTTGTATATAACACAGTACTCATCTTTCCTTTATTTTTATTTTTTTTTTTGGTGGGGGTAGGACCCTTAGACCTTTGGTGCCATTTTTCTTCTTTTCCTTGAACCTGAGTTTTTCTTACCTCTTGTGAGGTTTTGTACGCATGACCATTTTTCTTTCAGCAGAGAAAATCATGGTTTTGTCACAATCCCTGCCCAGTCTAAACTAGAAATACTGAAAACTATAAGGATACATTTTGATGCTTTATGATTATTAACTTTTTTGTCTGCTATGCAAGTATTTATTAGTAAACTGAGATAAAACACGGTGTAAAGCTTAGAAAGCTGCTTAAAAGGTATGCTGCCAAAATTATGAATATCCAAACCAGCAAAAATTGTCTGAAAATGACTTCTGTTTTTTGAAAATGGAGATTTCTGAAGGTTTTAATTTGTGTTTGTGGTACAGTGGATTAAGTTTGGTTTGAGAGCATTTCAGCAGTGTTCATTTGGTTTGGTCTTTCAGCGTGAATAGAGAATTTGCTGTGCAGCTCATGTCCCATTGTTTATCTTGAGCAGGGGGAAATAAAAAAAAACAGTGATAGGTCGTCAAATTTTTTCAATTTCAAACATGAGGAATGCCACCAAGTCCCATTGGATTCGTTAAAAAAACCCACATTGGGTCACTGCCCTCTTTTTTCCATTTGTGGTGGTGAACGGTACATTGCATTGCAGAAATGGAGAGTGGAAATAAAAGATTTATTTCCTGGTTTGTGTTCTGAATTTTTGGAATTCCTTTGAATTCCAAAGCAAAAAATTACTATTAAGTTTTTACTTAAACGGGAAGAGACAGAAAGTTTATGCTTGGATCAAAAAGAATCTAAAGAATAACACTTTTTCACTGTTGCCAGCATAATGACGTTTTTTCACCATTCTGCTTTTGCTGTTGTGTACTAAATTCACCATATGTTTAGCCTAAGCCAGTGACTATGTATTACTGACAGCAGTGTGCAAAGATGTTTCAAAGTACAGCTAGACAAAAGCAGTGTTGTTTTGTTTTTTTATGGCATTGATAATTAATAAAAAAAAGCAGAATTTGTTCAAGGAAAAGAACACATTAGAATTGCAGCAGGTTGTAAGAAAAATATTTTATTTCCCAAAGAATTGAAATGTTTCCAGTCGATGAATTTGATCTGAAACATTTTTCATTTCTATTCTGAAATCCTTGATTGAAATTATTGTAAAATTGGGGAAAATGATCTCAAAATGTACAAAAGGACTAGAAAATGAAAATAGAAATATATTTAAATATCCACAAAATCAACATAGATGAAATGCTTGGTTTCCATATCTTGACTGTGTCACTTCAAATATTTTTTCCCTGTCTGGAGTCTCCAGGCAAGTGAGGAATGGCAGTGTCCATATTTAGCCATCAAAGACAGATGGCGCAAAACTAATGTGTGTTGGCTCTTCGTATAATTTGCAGAGTAAAGCAGAATTAATTAGATTTATATTTTGCAAAGTAAATTAGAAGTAATTAGATTCTCAAAAATACTGATTCTCATTGCCTGTGCTTTAGACTTCCCCTTCCTACAGGTGATGTGCTTGATGTGGCCAACATGCTAAATTAATTCACGCAGTAAATAAAATCTTGCAGGGACCTTAAAATACTGGACCCAGCCATGTGTTCAAGCACCTAAGAAAGGTCTGGAGGAAGATCATTGGCAGCTTTCTATTGCAGTGTGTGACAGATATGTGAACACAAAGTGACCCTGTTTATACCTGCTGACTGTATTCCTGAAAACTAGTGAGAGTGTGCAAAACAGAAACATGTCAGAATTTCTGTACAACAGCAGTTAAGCTCTGTATGGAGGCTAAGAGAATATTAAGAAAAATAGGGCAAAACTAAGTTTCCAGTGTTGGTGCAGTACTTTTGTGAGTGGTGAGTATTCTAAGCGCCGTAGTTTTTATATTAACCTGTGAATGCATCGTGCAAGACACACCCTTAAATCACAGACTCCCTTCTCAGTTCTTATGGTGAAAAAGGGGAATTCTCATCTTCCTCCTGTGGCTTTGGTTGACATTTGGTTTTCAAGAGCCGTATTCTGGATAAATTGAGATGTTAACATTTGAGTCAAAAGTAATTCTGATGATACTCTCAAGTGCCCTGAAATGGCAACAAAATAATTTTCTCGTAGTTTTAGTCACACTATTAGGAACATATGTGGCCCTCATTCTCTGTCCTGGTGATTATTTATGGTATTGCTTTAAATCAAAGCTGGCCTGTTATTCTAGTGTTTGTTGGTTTAAGTTAAATATCTATTAATATGCATCATACTTTAAACAAATATTTTTATTTTCAGCTTCTCAAGCACCAGAAAAATGCAAAGAAATTTTAAATGTATTTCCAAGCTGACAGCCAAAGAAGAAAGAAAACTCTTGATTGAAACACTAACTTTAGAAAAGCTACTTCTGACTATTATTTCCAGATACTTAATACTGTAATTGTGTGGGTTGCTTTGCATAGATCTTAATAGATTTATTTCTTCTGTGGCTGTCTGAATGCTAATAGATCAGTATTAGAAGTTTTACACTTCTAGTGCAGTCCTGTACATTGAATGGGAGCTGAGTTACTGGGTTTGCTGGAACAGGTGAAATACGTTGCACAAACTGGTGCCAATCTCTGTGTCCACATATCTTTGCTTTCTTTCCCTTGTGCTGCCAAAAGACCGGGAGCATCTAATCCAGTAGTGTTCATAGAAACAGTCTGGAAAATATCTTTGTAGACTTTCCTTTGGTCTCAGAAAATGGGTACAGCTAAAAGTGTGATTGCAGTTCCTTTTTAGCTCATCCCCTTGGGTAGTCTGGTGCTTGTAACAACATTGACCTTTTACACAGCTGTGGAAGAGGGAGAGAAAAGTCCTTTTCTGTCTCTACCCTTGTCAAAGTCAGGCAGGGTCCCTCTCCAGTTGTGTGCTGTTGTAGTCTGTCGGTTCATCTTGCTGCAGTGTTATGGTAGTTCTATTTGTATAAGTACATTTTGTTGCTTATGTATATTACTGTATTTTTTTAAGCAGTAAATGCTAGTCTTTATCAATTAAATTACGCAGAGTAATTTACAAAGCCATGGCTGCATGTCTCTGCAATTAAAATGTACTATCTTACTTAGTTGGAAAGGTCATCTTTTCCCTTCATACGTGACTTCTTGTGTGTAAAGAGAATAAATATGAACTAGTTATGAGCCAAGCATTTAACTGGTAAAGTTTGTTGTCTTAAGCTAATATTGTACTTACATTGTATTAGGCCTCTTCTCGTTACAAGTAGCTTAGACAGTCTGATTTTAAATATTAAAAACAAGATTAAAAATTAAGTAGTTTTACATGTTTCCCTTCCTCAGGGAAATGATTTTTGTTCCACAGACGATCCAGATAACTGTCAGTTCCCTGTAGGTTTTCATCATCTCCCTTTTCCATTCCATTTCTGCCTCATAGTGGTCCTCATTCAAGGTGTCAGGTTATTAAAAATACCATATACCCTGCTAAATCTAAAGTTACAGTTCTTTAAACCCTCATTAATATTCAAGAATGTCAGTCCATTTTCCTCCCAATTAATGCTGCTTGCATATTAAAAAATGAAGATGTATTAAACATAAAAGATGATATTGACCTGACAAAATGTCTCAGTAGGGAGGAAGAAATAATCTTGTTTAGATATTTAATGATACCCAACTTCTTAAACAGAAAGAAGCAGGCAAGAGGACTAAAGTCAAGCAGTCAAAAAAGGGTCCTGAAAGACTGACTAAATGAGTGGTTTTTTTCCCTGTTGTGTTTTGCCTTCAACTCTTCCACCTGTTACTTTCTACAGTTCAGAGAAACCTGTTTTTCCTCTAAAAGAAGACATTTTTATAGAATTCACTGGCTTAATGGATCAGCTTCTAAGCACATGAGAAGTAACCCACTTTGCAAAGAATGGGAGGAGGGACACAGGGAGAGAAAATCATCACAATCTTAACCCTGTATTTGTTGCCCTTAAGTTTCTCCCTCTAAATCCCATAATAGCCGATCTAATTATTTGACTTCTTCCTTAATAGACAAAGAGTTGTTATAATTAATTAAAAAGTGAAAAAAGGTAATAAAAGGAAGGTTTCTGTTGTTATGTGTGCTTATCCATAAGTGTGTGCATAAGTATGGTTATTCAACAGGCTTCTATCTCAAGTTCTGCTACTGAACGTGACCATTTACACTCTTTAGAAGGCTCACGACCTATCCAGTATGCAGGTCTGCTACTGTATTTTAGTCACTTCCAAGATTCAGCCTTAAAGTGTTAAACAGGTAATCAGTGTTTTTTTTGATGTGCTAGCTCATGATAGGTTTGATTCTAATAAAAATAAAGCCTAAACTATATATTAAAAGTTTTGCATAATGAACACCAATAATTACTCTTTGCAGCTCAAGTGTAACTTTTCTTTGCTAATCAGTGGAGATGAAATAATAGGATAATAAAAGCATAACACTTGTGTCTAAATGATGGATTAACAAAGGAAAAAAAAAGAAAATACAGAATTAGAAGGTATTTTAAAAAAGATGAATTCTGAGTTTGGGTGGAACAGTGTTTGACAGAAGGATGCGGATGAGTTTTGCCATTGATTTTCGAAAGGGGAGGACTCATGAGCCTAAATGCTTATACATAGTGAATCTAATTTCTGTTTTAATGGTGGTGTAGCATCACTTTAACAAATAAAATTACCCTAGTGCAAAATGGAAGTCAGGCAACAAGGAGTCATACCTGTTGATCCTTCAGGTTGTACTGGAATAGAACTGGTGTGGAGTAGGTGAGTACACTGGTAAAACAAGTCTTTTACCTGCAGTGAACTGCTTTAATCTTCAGCATTCTGGTTGACTTAGTAGCTGGGTTAGTGAGATGTAGTTTAGCCAAAAGTAGGTAATATTTTGTTTCCTTGCCCTAAACCATTTATGTGCAGTGGTTTATTTTGATTCTTGTAGTTGGTCCTACTTTTCTCTCCACAGTGAGTGCCCACAGCTCAGATCCTTTTTGTCTCTCTGTCTCTCTTTAAGAAATTGTGAGATACAGACGTTTGGTCAGGACTTGAATTCCCACGAGTATGGAAATGGTCTTGAATAATTACCTATTTCCACACATAAGTGACAAGCCATTGTAATTTTTAATGCCCCTGCTCATTTGCAGCGCCACCTCTTAGAGTCTTATTTTTAATTTGAATATCTAGACTATGCCCCCTCAGCATCCCTGCCAGTGTTGATACTATAGCACAGGTAACCAAAACTGAAGGAAGAGGAATTGCTTTGTACAGCATTAGAAGTGACCATCATAACGAGCTGCCCAAATGGAGGACAATCTTTTAACCCATCGTGTGAGGCAGTGGAACTGTTTCATAGCAGTATGGATTGGATTTCTGTTCCGATAAACAAAACTGTGATGTTGCAGTCTACATGTGCAGTGGTGTGGCATTATTTTTTTTCCCAATTTTCCCACCCTGTATCTTAAACTGTGCAACTGAACTATCTTGAAATGATAGCATCTGAACCCTTCCTGCCCTGAAACTGGCATATTTCTATGATTTGGTCTTCAGGAAATCCCAGGAACAAATAGGAGACTGATATTTTCCAGTACTCTGCAAATACAGTTTTCTGTTTGAACTTAAATACTTGTACGGTAAACTTCAAAACATTTTAAAAAATCAGTTTTCACTTCACATTCTGATTTTATTATAAACGGAGATGTAAAGTGATGTAAGTGTAGTTTGCAGGGTCCAGACCTCCCAACGGCTGCCAACCGCATGTGTGTTCCTACCTTGTGCAGTGCAGCATTCTTGCCATTGTGTGTTAAGAGGGCTCAGGAAGCTCATTATCTAAAAACTAACCCTATGGAAAAAGATACCATTTGAGGGCTAACTTAACTTCCTAAAATGGCTTATCTGGACTTGTACAAATACTGCTAAGGCACAAGCAAAGTCTCTGAAATGCCTGAGAAAGGGCAAGGGAAATGTCAGTAGTAAGCCTGGCTTAGTGACTGTGGAACAGCACTCAGAAGACTTCTTGACCTCGGTACACCCCTGTCAAATGTGTGTTAAATGTCCACAAAAAGTCTGTTGAGTTCATTTAGTCGATGCCTTCGGGCTCCCTGTGTTATGGTGACCACTCAGGACAGCAGAGGTGTTGTGTGTTGTGGTGCGTGGAGTTACTGGGCACCAAAGCCAGCTGAGGTCAGGTCACTGCAGCAGTTGCACTGCTTCTCATAAGGTGTGTTCTCCGTTAGCTCAGGCAGATGACTGTGGAACAGGACACTGCTGGACCTCAGGTCTGAATTTTAGTGACAGAAGAAATCACCAACTGAGTGGTTCTCTGAATAACAACTAGACTGCGAATTTGCCATCTTTGCACTCCTTGTAAGTTACCTGGTAAAACCATCAAATCTGGAAAGCAGTAGATCTTAAATGGAATGTAATTAAAATCCATCTCTAGGGCTATTGAAACCGAAATAGCTCATTTAAAGTACAGCTGTATTTGGAAAAGGGTAATATTTATGACCAGAAGACCATAACTTTCTTGTGATGTAATATGCCTTGAATGTTCAAAATCTTTTTCATTTGATATTCATAAAATTTGATATTCATAGTGTTTATTACAGATTTAGAGATTTTTGAAATAAAGTTTTCAAAAAACAGAGAAAAACTTTTTAAAAGTTATACCTGAAATACAACCAATTAAGAGCTATCTTTGCAAGTCTTCCTTGTAAAATATGAAAGCAAAATGCTATCTGTTCTGAAGGAACACTGAGCAAGACCAAGTATTTGATGTGACACATTCATGCTTTGCTTGTCAGGCAAAACAGTTTTCACTATTATTCACTGCCCTCTGTATATTGAAGAACATATCTAAATTAAGCTGAACGCTCTTGTGTTTTGTGATAGTGTGTTACTGGGAAAATAAAACAGCTACAATTATCTGCTCAACAAATAGAAGTTGTCAGCTGGCAGGCATGCAGAACTAATGCAGATGGCCAGCTCAGAAAAGCTGTCAAACAGAGAGACTGAAATAAAATATATTTTCTTCATTTTCTATAGACTTTCTAAAATAATGTTTTGGGCTTTTTTCGCAAAGCCAGTTCAAAGGATTTCAGTGCTCTTTCTTAGATCCGGTGGTGTGGTAGGTGCATCTGCCCTGATGAAGGCCAAAACTGCTCAATTGGTGAAAGAGTTTAATCTGGAAGCCACATTTTGGTGGTTGAGCAGCCCAGCTGCAGGGTAACTGGTCATGCATGCACCTCGGTGGATGGGTAGGAAAGGCAGGGCCCTTTGCTTGCCAGACAGAGCTTTCAGACAGCAAAGCACCTTGGTCATTGCCTTCAGCCAATGAAACACCTTGGTCAAGAGACATTTCTAGGTGCTGTCCAGATCAGATTTGACTAGGGCATAAATGGAGCCCCAGTCAAGGGCAAATTGAGCCACTCTTCCCTGGAGCACTGGGTTTGCAGTCAGGGACCCTCCCCTTGGATCGCGATGCTGTCCAAGGGTAAATCCTTCAAAGATGGAGAGCCCTTGTATTTTAGGTGAGTGATATGCATGTTTTGGTTCATTGTCCTTAAAACTTAAGTTGGATGTGTAATATTAATTTAATTTGGCGTCCTGAGCCTGTAGTTTAATAATGTTTGTCAGAGTGCTGAACAATTCTGATGAGAATAAATCTCCTTTTCAAGGATCTGCCTCATCTATTTGAGAGCCTCAGTGAGAGGCTTTTTTCCAACTTCTGGAGAAAAACAATTTTTCTTTTAGAGGAAGAGGTATAGGCAAAACAGTGACTGGTATCTTTGGCTGTCACATCGAGACTTTGGAGAGGACTGTTGCATGCAAGTGTTCTCTCCTTGAAGTAAAAAAAATAGGTTGTATGTTTTTTATATGTATAAATTTTGGAAACATAAAGTTAGACATCTCGTATAATCCAGGACAGGTTACTGTTTTCTGAATGAATGTCCTATTATGCTCTGCTTTGCATTGCATGTTGGTAGCACCTTAGAGAAGCACTCTTACTAGAGAGCAGTGTTTATTATTTAATATCCTGTCAGTTATTTTATTCCTTACATGTGATGAAAAATTCTCCTATGGATCTACTAATCCTCACTAGGTGTTGTCTCTCTGTGCAGCACAGACATGTCATGGATGCTGCACAATGTCAGACTAAAGTAAAAAGTGTATTAAACAGTTACTGGAGGCATAGGGATTGTTCTACATCTTGGAGAAATTGTACCTTATTTATTTATTAATATAGGGTTTTGCCTACGCTGCAGGAGGATGGTACCAGGAGAATGCTTTATGTAAAATAACTCAGTCCATCTAGAGTGTGTCAGCTAATACTTCCATAGGTAACTGTTAAGCTATTTTGGATCTGTAGCAGTGGATTTCCAGTTACTCTGTTTTTTACTGGTTTGTTTGTTTTAAAATTTAGAGGAGGTTTTTGTTCTGTTTTGGCTCCTTTTTTATGAGTGCTGTGCTGGGGGAGAATTTTTGTCCTGTAGTTTGAAAATGAAGGGATGTGCTCTGACTATAAGGCAAAATAAATTGAAAACAAATGGAAGGAAACTCAGAAGTTCCACACTGTATATTCAGGCTGTGGAATGTATAGTTAGAAGCGTTCAGTCAGTCAGAATGGACTCTTCAAAGGGCTTCTGCGTGAAGGGACACAATTGGGTAGGTGTACGTTATGCGGTGATGCCAGCCTCCTAGGGAGGATCGCACGCACACCGATGGTCTGATCCTGTAAGGTGCAGCCTTTGATCTGAATGATGAGAAGCCACCCATGTGCCAGTATAAACTCAGCTGATTGCAGTAGCTCATGTTATTTCCCTTTGCTCTGTGGCATACCCTAGTACAAAGCTAAACTGGAAGATTAATATTCACTTTTGTGTCTGTATCCTTTGTTGTTCCCTCTTAAGGAGAAAATGTTGAGAAGCTCTTATTTATTTTTAATAGAAATCCTAATGTGTGCTGTAGCTTTCTGCAGTTCAAACCTCTCTACGTTGCAGACTGGTATGTGGCAGGTTGTACACCCTTCTTTGCTTAACTCCTTACAATAAAAGCAGCTCGAGGCCGTGTCAAAGATTAACTTTCTCACAGGATTCATGAGCTGGGTAGGGTGAAAAGCAGCTAGGGTTTTGGTGGGGGTGTTTTAATGTCTCCAACATCGTATATATTAAAAGCTTCTAGCACCTGCTGTTCTTTAAAAGATCTTTTGATCTTAAATTCTAGGATCCTGGGGGCTTTAAGAACATAGACTGCCGAAGTGCCACTTAGGGGACCTCAAGGGAAATTTACAACCACAAAAAATTGGCACAGCAGTCTAGTGCTCCACTATGGCATTTATTTCTTTAATATTTTAACAAGCTTCAAAATGTTTCTGTAAAAAGTTATAAACATTCTTAAAAATCTTTTTTTATTTTTGTTCAGATGTCACATCCTGTATGCAAGAATAGTATATAACATGCATTTACTGAATTTGCAATTCATCAGCTCTTTTTACTTTGAGGAAGCGGTTGCAGAATGCTAAACTTCAGGAAGAATTGTAAAATTAGGAGAAGGACCTTTCTGGATATGCATTTATCAGTCTATACGTGTGCTTTCAAAGATACAAACACACGTTTGCTGTGTGTGTGCATATGTGTCTATGCCCATACACTCTCAAACACACACACTCGCTGTTTTTATACGTATGTTGGTGAGTCTGTATCTGTGTATTTCCATATGCTTGCACACTCTGGTTTTGAAGAACTTGTAGCATCTTCTCTA
>JANHFX010007520.1:62644-116678 GCA_027560015.1 Chloroceryle amazona
AGATCTCCATTTTATTCTTTTACTAATTTTTTTATTTATTTATTTTTGTTTCCCTTGTATTTTGGATAAGAAGATCCCATAAATATGTATAACATTTTCTTTTGTGGTTTTTATCTTGTTTCAGTGTTTGGTTTCTTCTGTTTACTTGTTTTAGGTGTGGTGGGTTTTTTTTGTATTTATTAATTTCAGTGATACTGTTGCACATGGATAGTGGAAGTGGAAAGTAGTTTTCCTTATGCAGAAAAAGCTCTATATGTCTAGTTACTGATATATGGATTTCTTCTTTGAATAATACAGGTTCTGTATCCACCTAGATTTATGTGTCTTCTGAGTGTAGACTTACAAGCCAGCAAAGCACGATTAGGTTGTAATAACAGAAAAGCAAATAACTGTAATTGAGTATAGCATCATTAACACAGGTACAAAGCAGTTTGTCTATCCAGATCCTTTTTAACTTGAAGGCAAGTTCTATTCTTATTTTTCATTTGTTTGGTTGTTGTTTTTGTGGTGTTTTGTGGTTTTGTTTTTTTTTTTTGTCGTTTTGTTTTGGTTTTCTTTGGTTTTGTTTGATTTTTTACATTCTATATGAGATGTTGGAAACAAGATAAACCTTACAAAATAAGGTATTGGCTCAGACAATTTGTTAAACCATTCTCTTCTCTTCTGACATAAGACACTTCTTTCTCACATCACAAAAATACATTAAAATTGTGTTAAAGGTTTAATTTAAGACTAGTAGAGCAAGAAAATGATGTGCTAGGGATTGCATTCTTATACCAAGCTACAGCCACAGCCGTCTAGTGGCATATTAGTAAGTTGCCACATTTTCTTGACCTTGCAGTGGGATCTTGACTCTCCTCATAGATAGGTGTGAAATGTCCTTGTTTGTGTAACTGATGTCTTTATTCTTCTATTGCTGTAATTAAATGTAAATGTGTAAAAATTGTTTCTGTGGATATTTTGCTTTCTAGCTGGTTGTTGATTTGTGTTGTGTAGAGTTTAAAAATATGCTTATAATATGATATATATGATATAATATATATAAAATATATATGATATAATATGCTTATAATATGATCTAAACAAATTAAGCATCCCAGAACATTGATAGTGTAGTATTAATAGCAGTGAGGGGAGGTCTTACACTCATACAAAATCAGCTCTGTTCAAACTAAGCAGGAAGTGCAGCACCTCCAACATCATGTTTGGAGGGAAAGTGGAGTGTACCTAGGATGCCTGTCCTCAGCTCCTCACCTCCTCACATCTCTGATGTCTGTATCTCAGCTGCTCCTTTGGTGCTCGTGATACTTCTATATTACGTGCCACAGCAATGTAAAGATGCATTGCATCCGAGTTGGGGAATCAGCAAGCCTTCATTGTCCTTTCATCTCAGTCATGTGGTTTAAGTGGTAGGTTAGCTCTGAGGAGGGAATCTGAAGAGTGCCATAGACAGCTCAGTGCTTGACTGCTCATGCACACAGTGGCTACGTGTTCACGCCTGTGAATGTCTTTAGACTAGTTGTCTTTTTAAGGGTGATCTTTGATTCATCAAGAAATGATAAAGAGGAGCTCCAAGTTGATCCTCTTTTTTATCAGCCCTTCAATTGTTGAACTGAATTTACAAAAATACCGGGAATGTTGCCGAGAAGAAATTGTTAGCTGGAATTGCCCGAGGCATCGCACTGTAGAACCTACACATATTCTTTGCAAAAGGAGCTGTAACACTTCAGGCCTCTTAAGGCTTCATCACACATTATTCTTGAATTCTTTTACTCTGTTCCTCTTTCTCTGTGTCTGAGCTCTGCCATCAATCTCTTAAAGAGCTTACAAAAGCCAAGTAGTTCATGTGACCAAGGGACTTGAGTTTTATAGATAACTTAACCAAGGGACTCAGTGTTACCTTTCTCTTAGCCAGACTCGGTTCAGTCACGCAAAACACACGGCTGCATTTCCTTAACTTCTCTGTAGCTACTGAATGTTCATAAAATAGTTCTGAGGTAAATTGCATGTTTAAAATATTAGATCAAAGTCATAAATTTGACTTTCAGACAAAACATTTCTGGGTTCAGGCTGAGAGCAGGATATGTTCACAGTGCTTCTGGAAAAACAATACTGATAGACTGCAACATCCTATCACCCAGGTTACATCATCACGACCTGCTCTGACACTTTGAAGACTTGCTAACCTCAGTTGAATAGTTCCTAGGTTAACAGAAAGGTATATTTTATTTTATGCATCATTTTCTCGTGCCTTGATTCTAAACATTCACCTCAACTATTTTATAGCATGTCTTCCAGTATCAGGAAAATACATGTAATTTGCAATCATTTAAGTTATGAATTTGTGAAATAAAAAACCCCAAACATTAGAAAAAGGTGATATAAACTCATTTGAGCGGGGAGCTGACCTCCGTCTTAAGAGCCTGTTTTTCAAATTACCCAATATTTTGGTCACCACCTTGAAGTGTAGTAATTTTAAAGCATTTGAGTCAGCAGGTGGGAAGTTTACAACAGCCCTGTATTAAATAGTAAGCAATTTTCCACCATAACTATAGTGAACTGCTCTTCAGCTGCAATATATGGAAAATAAGTGAAATAATTCACTCGTGCATTACCTGCATAGCATTTTAAAGTTTAACATCTCAGCAGTTTTTATGAGAAGAAAGGTATTAATATGACAAACCATATACCTTATTATAATTAGAAGGTATTCTTAATTCCAGCATTATATCTTCATCTTCAGAAACCTTCTACTCCAGACTTTTGCATTGGGTGGAAAAAAGAAAAAAAGAAAACAAAAGTCTGTTCAGATGTCAGTGACAGAAAGACCCTATGAATCTTGCCGAGATCTTCCCAAAAGCAGATGGCAGTCATCAGGTACAGTCTTGGTGGAAATAGTTCCTCTTACATTACAGTGAAAAATAAGCCTTTAATGCAGCTGCTGTGAGAACGAAGTTTGGAAAGTTTCAAAACTCAAATCATTCACAACTGGAAATGTCCATCTACTTGGAGTAATCAGGATTATGTTATTTTCTTTTTTAAACCGGGACCTGCATCAGTCTGTCTCTGGGTCATTTTCTTTCTTTCATCTACTTTCTGTTTCCTTGGAACATAAGCTCTTAGCAGCTGCAGTCATGTTCATTACTGTCTGCAGTGGTCATCGTTTTAATTGCAATATGTAGATGATGTGATAAAAATAATTGATTAAAAGCATAATGCATTCATATAAAGATTTATTAGAGCCAGATGCTGCCGTACTTTCTGAACCCAGGAGTTGAGTTGGCTGTGAGGTGTGCTTCTGAGTAATCATTACCGAGCCTGGCAGTTTCTCTTCCTGTTCTTCTCTTCCCCAGGTCTTTAAACTGAAGCTTGCAAATTGCAAAACATCACTGGAAAAAATCACCTTGAATAAGGCAATTTTGGTAGAGAAAACGGGAGTCATCAGTAGATTCTCGGAATTACAAAGTCAGGTTTAATAGAGTATGAGATTTCTATTACAGCGCTTTTTCCGATGATAACAAAAAGGGAACTTCACCGAGATAGTTCTGAAGATGCCATTCCATAGATGTTGTAGATGACCACAAGTGATACTGAACTTAATTACTGAAGCACTATCCAGCCCTGGGGCTGTACTCAAGAACTCCCAGAGATGAAAATTTAAGTACGTAAAACAAGCTATGTATTCATTATTCAAAAGCATCCTCAGCAATTTTCCCCCCTCGATCTAACTATGGATGCTGTAGAAAAGTAAATAAATAAGACACATTTATTCTGGGCACCTTGATTTCCAGAGGACGTTGTTCAAAATGAGACGCGTTCAAAATGATTTAATGGTATCTGGATTTCCCTGATGCTCAGCCACTACAGATGTCATTCCAATGCATGTGGAAAACAGGTTTCTTGACAGGTGTGCTTTTTTCTCTCGCATAGCAAGAAAATGCACATTAGCAAATTAGACAATCTTTGTACGAAACATCAGACACAATTTGGGGGTTTCTGAGGATGATAAACTTCTTTTTGGTCGAACATCTGGATCTTGTTATTTCAATAGCTTTTCCTCAGTGGTGGAAACATTGTCTAACGTGCACCTTCTGTCATCCTGACTGGTTTAAATGTTTAATTGGAAGAAGAAAGGAAAAACTTTTCAGTACTATATTTCTACAGCATGAATCTGTTACAGTATTGCATGGATAGGAAGCATAGGTGGTGTTAAATTCTCGGGAGCAGGTGGCTTTCAAAACCTGTAAGCAGTATGCTTTTCCAACAACTTTAGGCCAAAGGCAAGTATTTAAGCCTTGTAATGTAAAAATAATTCAATTTTAAAAACTATTTTTATTTATTTTATTAGCTTCTATTTACTTTTTATTTTTATTTTATTTTTTGAAAACACAGTAAATTTATGCCAAAAAAATACATTTTTTTAATCGTCTGACTACTTCAGCATTAGTTCTGCTGAAAGGTTATTCCTTTTTAGCTAGCTTTCGAGTTCATTCTTTCAACCCAAAGCTCTATTCTCTCAATTAGGATGGATTGCCTTTGGATTTTGTGTCTGATTTTTCCAAGGGGTTTTATATGAGCTGCTGCTGCTGTACAGTTGGTTAAAGATCCGGTTATATATAGGATGAACCATCACTTGTGCTGTAAATACTACCAGGAGAAAATTGGCTTGTTTTCTGATTGCAAGTATTGTAGCAAGTGTGAATTATGTTTGGAATTATTAGAAGAGGAGCTAGATGGATGATTATATGGTTGCTTTAGAAAGGCCATTGGGTCTGAATGCCAAGTAACAATGTGTTCACGACTCCCTAGAACTCTTAAAAGTTAACTTTTGAGAAGATGTCTTTTCAACTACCGACTTACTGAAGGAAATAAACCAATGAGTGATAATCTTGCTGAAATTATAGTCCTGTTGTCTTTACTGATTGATTTAACACTTTTGGAAGCTCCCAATGTACTTAACTATACAAAGAGGTCCATCTCTGGCTCCCATTTGACTTCTGTCCCCGTGGCAGTGTTGGCACTGTGGGACTGGCACACAAAGTCATAACTTCCCATTGCAGCCACGAACGTTCCTAGCGGGAGAACGAAACAATTAAAACAGCTTTCATCATTTAAAGCAGAAGCAGTGTTTAGGGTGAGGGTGGTGAGTTCATTAGGATTTATTTGTTGAATATGAATCGGAAAGACACTGAACAGTGAATCAAATCAGAGTCTGGCAGTGATATCTCCCTCACCTCACAAACAAGGAATACAGCCTCTTCAAAAGTGGAGGAATCTTACTGCATGTCATCTAGTCTGAACACCTGAAACATGTTTTAGCCATGCAGAAGCTGCATAGCATTTTAAATGAATGGAATAGCTCAGATGTAACACCTACAGAGCTGAAAATGACGTTATGACCTTCTTCTCTTAAGATACTGTAGGTTTGTCAGTTCATCTTGTACTTAAATAGAAGCTAATCCTGTCTTGAGTCACAGTCTGTTTGAAAGATACAACTCTTTTTTGAAATCTATAAATGTAATCTTCATAGCTGGCCAAAATTTTGTGATATGTAAGATGACAGCAGGCTTAAGTTTAGTTTTCAACATAGTATTGGTGCACGTGTTTAATGCTACACTTGAGAAACTAGTAGAACTACCTATATTTAACATTTTAGGTCTTATTCCGAGGTACTGAATTGTTTCAGAGAATATCTAAACCCAAGTGTTAAGAAATACCATTTCTAGCAAAGATATGTAGATTTCCTGTTTAGATAGCAGGGATTTCTAATCTGGAACATTATATAGTCTGTAGTAACTACCCGAATGGTTATTTCCTACCCGTCTAATCTTTAAACATCTTCTAGTAAAAGACATTTGGTAGTTAAATATTAATAGTAGCATATAAAAAATGGAGAGGATAAGGCAGTATAGTATGTGAAAGTGACATGGAAGAACAGCATGTAATTAAGTCTAAGAGTGTTATGATCAGACTAATGCTGCCTGAAATATTCTTACTATATCACTTTTATTTAATTTTTAATAATTTATTTTTCATTTTGATAAAATAAAAATCAGATTGCAATAAGAAATGGTATTTGCGAATGGGTGTTTGTATTGCTGTATTTTATAAGTCGTGTCAAAAATGATAGGTGATATTTTGATGAAAAATGTGAGGATGAAAAGATGACTTTACCAGTAAAAATATGTTTAGAAAGTATTACATTTGTAATAGTAGCTTACATTTAATCTTGGAAACTGAATCAAAAGAATCAAAAAGAAAAATTCAGGTAAGTTAGAGTACAGTGAAAAAATCTTCTTTATGAAAGGAAAAAACAATTGTTCAAAGTTACTTTTTGAAGGCTATCTCTTAGTTTTAAAAAAATCATTAAATGAAATATTAGTTTATGTAAGATGCCAAGACTGATGGGCATGAACATCAAGGTAATAGATTATGCAGCCAGAAGGGAATATTGTTGTCATCTCGTCCGACTTCATGAATTAATTTTTGTTTGTATTTGTGCGGCTCTTATAGGAAAACAAAACGAGCAACAAACCACCTCATACTTAAGATGATTAGCGTTGAAAAATCTTCTGTTTGCTCCTATACTGACATTGTTACAAAACTGAACCTTATTTCTGACTGTGTCTAATTTATCTTCTGGCGATTTAATCTCATATTTCTGTCTGGTAGACTGAGCCAATTGCCAATTTTTTCATCTGCAGAGCAATAGTTGATCTCAAAGCCTTGACCTTAAGCTTTCTGATAAATAAAACATAGTGAGTGGCTACGTTCTCCCATGCATATTGTCCTGGCATTTAACCGTTCTCCTGGAATCTAGCTGAACCCTCTTGTGTTTTAAGGATTCTGATGAAATCTTACATCCTGGCTGATAATCCGCTGGAATTTCAATAGCTTTGTCACGAACCTTTGCTTTGCAGGACTAGCTCTAGTGTGGTACAGTCACCATTCTTTGGATACTGAAGTTACTACTGTATTTGGCTGTATCGAAGTAGACATTACATAACTGCACTCACCTTATCAAGCTTTTTGGGGACTGTCCACTTTATAGTTCAGTGCTTTTTGATCCTTCTGGTTCTGTGACCGTTACCGGAGAGCAGATTGGGTGGGATTTGTTCAATTAACCAAATAAAGGTGAAACAATATAAGGTCAAGAATGTATCCTTTCAGGCTCTTGCTAGAAGGACATTCTGATAAGAATTCAAGGGCTATGGCTGAAGACCTTTCAATTACTTTTATTCTTGTGTCTTCTTTATATTATTCTTTCTAGTTGCTTAAAATATGCATGATTAATTCAGTTTCCCTAAATTAAATAATTCACTGAGGTTCATATCAACTATTCCACCGTTTTGTTTGGGATTAGGTCTGACTAGGTGTGGATCTGTCAGGCACAACATCTCCCTAAGATCTACTTTGTACCAGCAGATCTATTGTAATCTAACCAAAAGTGAGTGAATGTAAACTGTTGTCTAAGGATGGGATTTTCTGTACCTGTAGCTATGCATTTTAACAACCTCAGTGTAGCATCTTTCCATGTTGAAGTTAATTGGAACTGGCAGACAATCATCACAGGTGAGATATGGTCACAGAGAAACACCTTTATTCAGGAAAGAACTGGTTTATATTTTGTGTATGCCACAATGCATAATGCAATTCCTGGAGGACTGAATGATAAATAGATCTTCGGTCTGCTTTTTAACTGGTGCTCTTGCATTAATTCAGTTTGCTTAGTGCCTTTCTTGGATCTTGTTTGGGATTTGCTATAATCAGATATCCTCTTATTAATTTTTATTATAATTATATGTTATTTATCTTCTACCTGGTCTTTTCAGGTGTACAATTCAAAGCAAAATTAGAATAACTAGGTAGGATTCAGTTCTTCATGACTTTTAATGGCCTTTCAGATGATTTGTACATTTTCAACCATTTCTTTTCTCTTCTCGAGACTTGCTTAGAATATATTCAGAAAATTTCTTCCATTTTGACTAAACTACTGTTAGACTATTAGTGATTCACTTTCTCTACATAACTGAAGTGTTCCCTTTGATCAGAATCGCTCAGCAGTTTGGGTTTTAATAACCTGAGTATATCTTTCACCATTCTGCTGTATTTATTGTGCCTAAGTCTTATGGGAGTTGGTAGCTTTTCTAATGGGTCCTTAATTCTTGGATTTAAACAGATTCTCTGTTCATCCTTTGATTTCTTCTCTGTATTGAACTTTGTTCTGAGCTGAATTCCCATGATGTGCTGCTGATTTTGTTGCTGTTGTTGTTGAACCAAATGATACCCTGAGAGAGTCAAAGGCTCACCACAGTTCATTATCAAAGGCCGAAGAGCCCATTTCATATGGGAGGATAAGGCAAATAAATTATAACTCTTACAAGGCACTGTGGCTGCTTGTCAAGAGAGGTTAATGCTAAATTGAATTGTAATGAAGTGTTTTGATTTGGGAATGGTTAAACTTTTCATTTTGATTTAAAAAGTCAAAGCAGTATTACAGAAGTTATGAATGAACTTTTTTTATCTATTCAATTCAATGTATTTTGGAATTTATTTTTAAATTTCAATATTGAAAATACCTCATTATAACATTGTAATCATCCTATATCACTGGAAAACAACTTCCAGTTTAAAAAATAATTGAGACTCTTCTTACTGATTATGTTCCTACCCACTTTATTTGTACAGTATTTTATGTGGAATAATACAGTTGTATATGTTAGTGAAATATAGGTGGTGATTCAAACCCAGAAGTAGCATAATTTTATTACATCTGACACAAGCTCCCCCCCTAAGATTACACGGAACAACAGGACATTTGAATATTGGACTATAATTGAGCCAGGGCTTGAAGAGCATCAGAAGGGAACTAAAGATTTAGTTAAAAACAGGAGAACCCCCTAACAGTACTGCTACTTCTCTGCTCTTGTTAATCAGCGATACTATTTTGTGCTTGGCTGATAGGTAAGGAGCAGAAATACGCTGTCAACAGAGAGATAGAAAGAAAATTGAAATACCTTGAAGTACTTCTATTATGTAACTTAACTTATAACAGCAGCTTATGGACATAGAAGTCATACTTTTAGTAGCTTTCATTTCACTAATACAATCGTGTGAGAGTAATGACAACAAATCCGTCAGAAGGAATAAAGGAAATGAGAAAGAACTTAAAAAAATGTAGAAAAATAGTGAAAACTGGTCATTGTTCTGAAAGTTTCTACTGTATCTAGTTATTTTACATAAACCAGAAACTGTATAGCTGTGTTGTTAAGACCCAGGGCTGGAGCTTGTCTGCCCTGACGAGAGACACAAAGCAATAATCATTCTTATGGCTACTTGCTGGCAGGTTTCAGATGTTGATATTTAGGATAAGTCTATTGTTAGTATCACTTATCTTCGTTATCATAGTTTCTCCACTACCTATTTGTTGTGATTTTTCTTTGGAGAGCTCCTTCGTTATACTAAGGTGTTTCCAGAATGCAGTAGGCTCACGTAGGTACTGTATTAGTAGTCAGTAAACAGACTGAAACACTATCCAAGTAAATCTTTATGGTCCTGACCCTTTGCCTCCTATTCAGTTCTCATATTAGACTTTTGCTTTACCAGAGAAGCCACTAGGATACTTTCTATAGAGTTTACTTGATTTCTGGAACTGACCTGAGTGGCAAAGTAATGTTTTAATATTTAATAGCTGGAAGAGTTGCATAACTGGGAAAAAAATAAAATATGTATTTAATGATTGAAACTGCTCTGAAGCTTCTTGCAAAGTATATTTATGGTTGGTTGCTATAATAGAATTTTAAATTTACTAGGAATTAAGACCACCGTTCTGGATAGCAGACAATTTCCAATGGGAAACAAAACCTTTGCAAAGCTTTCTCACTTAGTGCAGCTGGTTTGCAGCTAAATGTTGAAGATTTTACTTTCCACTGAAATGGAAAGCTATTGCTTTCTTCAGCTAGCACTTAACAAACATGCCAAGTATGAATCCGGCCATCAGACTGAGGATGAAATGGTATTGTATTCCACAGTCACTAATGTTTCCCCAGAAGAGTTAGTATTCCTGTTAAGTTAGTGATCAGAGAAGCACTTTTTCAATTCTCACCATTAGGCTTCAGAGCAAATGTGCTCTAGCAGTGGTAGGCAGCAGCTCTGGCCTGTCTTGCCACCTCTTGGTTCACAGGCAAGCTGTAGCCTCAGGGAGATAAACCTTTCCCAGCTGAAATGGATGGGAACGTAGCCACTTCTTCAGTCATGAAAAGCTACCAGCTTTTTTCCTCTTAAACAAAAATACCTTACTGGAATTAAGGTTGAGCTGATAATTACACTGCTAATAGATGAGGCAGCACGTAATTCCTCTCCTTTCTGAAAGCTCCTTGATGATGCAGAATGGAAGAGCTTTGCACTTCTGTTCTTTGCATAAGCACAGCTGAAACATAAAATAATTGTAATTTTCAGCTGAAAATTATCTGACCACTACTGCAATTCAGCTCCTTATAAATACATCGCATTTAATAAGTGATGTTCTATTGTATACAATATAGTGGACACATATATTAATAGTGGACACTTTTAATACTGCTCAAGCAATAATATCTACTTCCATATATGTTGTTTGGGAGGGAATTAATGGTTTTGTGGGAATGTTTTCCTTTCACTGTTTTCTAATGCCTGGGAATGATCTTTTTTTTTTTTTTGGACTTATTTTTCCATCAGTTCCTCCATGACTTTACCCAAATAGAATATGAATATAATACAGAATTACAGGAGAAAGAATTAGTGACAGCTGATAAATGATATGTCTCATAATTTACAGCAAGGTCTCTGCTTTGAGCGAAGGCATTCAGACAACTCTCCTGTATCTGGCCACGAGCCAGAGAGCGCCTTCCTGGTCATCACCAGTCAGTAGATGGATATTTCTGTGACATCTGTGCTACTAACCCTATACCTGTGCACCGGGACACGCTCTGGAGAATATGCTGAACAGGCAGGGACTTCTAGTGCCTAAGCTTTTAGCATTCACAGTGACTAATCCAGGCTCGAGGCAACTTTCCTCCAGTCTGACTTCAGGTGACCACAGAGGCACTTCCAGGCTGCTGGAAATGGTGTGAAAAGACTCTTGAGTCAGTTGTGTTCTCTTTTGTAGTGATGGAGTGGATTCTGATAAAGGTTTTAATATACTGAAGTTATTTCTATAAGCCAGAGTCATGCCTCTGGTGCTATAAATTACAGTGCCTCCTTGTGTGGTATGCAGAAAAGATCAACAAAAAAGAGTAATGAGTTTAGACTTGCACAACTGTTTGGACAAGTCTAAGCAGTTCCAGTGACACTAGTACTTAACATCAGTCTTTCCTAAACTGCATTTCACTTGTAAATATTTTCCTATTGGAAGGACTGTATGATTCTCTAGGAAAAATACCAGTTTCCTGAGGTTTGCTCATTTAAATGCAGAATCAGATGGCATCAGGGAGAAAATATGTCATCCCCTTATCCTATTTGTATTTTGACATTTCAAAGAAGGAACTCCTTCTAGAGTGTAGCCCGGATGAACTTAAATAAGAAGCACAGCCTAAGGTAACATCTACTTTTCACATTACATAAAGCAGAAATTTGCTTGTAGAAGATGTTACTGCTGTTGAAGGCTCATATTTAAAATGCTAGTGTTTTAAAGGTTTCATAACCTTAAAAGAAGCCTGTAAATAAGCTTTCCAATAAAATAAGCTGTCCCTAGCAAACTCTGTCAGGATTTAACCAGGTTTGGTTGTGTCTTTTATCTTGCAGGTTGTATGAAATCAAAATACCTGAAATACAAAACGTAATAAGAAATAGTTATTCTACTGTTTATATACTATATATAATATTTATCTAATACAATTACACTGTAGGTATGAAACAACAATTCAGCAGTTCAGCAATTTAAAATGGCAAAGCACAGATTTAAAATTTGGGGTAACAGCTTACTAGGGATTCTAAAACTGGTTGTATTACAGTAGCAGGTGATGTCATCAGCTGGGATACAAACCCTACTAGAGATGGTGTAAATGAAAAGTGGAAGGCAGATGTTGAAGGATCTTTGTATTAAGTGGAAAAATACATTAATGAATAACCTGTTTTCAACTGCACAGTCTTCAGTGTGACTTACATTGCTTAATGCCTCATATACTTAAGTCCTCAGTGTATAAAATGAGGATGATAATAATTCTATTATAAATAATACTCCAGCAGTACTCCCAGTGAATAATTGTTCATGTTAGACATTTCTCTGATAATCACAGGGAACGTTGGGGATATCTTTTTATATATTTAAAAAAAATAATAATCATCAAAGTGAATAGTTCCAAATGGAGCTGTATGGTTCTTGTACCTTTGCCCAATTTAAAGGCTACACAACTGAGTATCTTGAGAGCTCTGGAGGATCTATGTGAGATATTGCTGAATTCAATAATAGGTATTGGAAGAGCTCTCATGCCAAATCTTGTCACAATTAATTTCATTTTATTATTGCAATTCAAAATTTTTGCGTAATTACTGTATAGCATTTCCACTTCAATTCTCAATATTCAGATTTGACATTCCATTTCAAATGTATAATACATGTTATAATTTAGTTATCGTGATAGCTTTTGTTAATGGAATTGGCAAAAAAGATCAGGCTTCTAGGTTCCTAAAGTCTGCATTTTGATTCTTTATTTGGAACTCAGTAACACCTTTCTGAGAACAAGTACATACATTTCAGAAATGTCACATTTTCATTTCCATACTGCAATCCTAGACTTCAGTGATAACTAACTAGTCATGATCTCCCGATTAATTTCCTGTGCAGGGTTGTATAATTTCCTTATGCACCTAAGGCATTAAAAATATTGTGGATGTTTATGTCTTTTCTGAGGTCATACTTTTTTTGGTCTCCTGAGAGCTGCTGAGTGCTGTTACAAATCAGATAAATGATGTTTCTTTAAATAAACAAATGTAAATCATGCACTAAAATCATATTAAATGCAAGAGAAGCATGTATTGGGTGTTACATCTGAAGATGCTGCATTCTGTTTATATGTATTATGCAGAGAACTTTGACACTAGGCTTTGATCTACGTTAAATAGAACGTAGATGTAGAATGCTGAATGGTTGCAAATGTTGCTCTGAGACATTCTCATACAAAGCATATCCCATGTCTACCATTGCTGCGAGATAATGCAGGTACAGGCTAAGTGCTTACTTCGGCTCTCTTGTTGACTCATCTTCATCCAGAGGTTCACATTTGCCTTCCATGTTCTGTTGCTTATTTGCTGAAACCAGCAGCCATAGCTGAATGTTATTTAAGAAACAGCATGCTCCCCAAGTCCACAGCTGGTGACCCTCTGGAGGTTGTCTCAGCTCAGATTTTTGTTAGAATGTACAGCCCAGTGTTTGCGTTAAGCAGTTTGAGGGACACGTTCTGCAAGTCTGCAGCATCACCCAGATGTCAGGCAAACTTTTACAGGCCAAATTTAGAAATGGATAATCTTCAGCTGTTGCATGCACTCTGTAATTACCTTCAGTTTCACTATGAATCAAGTCCTTTGCGTGCCCTTAAGAGAGCCACATCAATTTGAGTAGCAACACAATTGAAAAGCTAGGACCCTATCTCATGGGGATCTGTAGTCTGGATGCTCCTCTTCTATCAGTTTTGCTTAATCTGATGCTCATCCCCGAAGCAAATGGAGCAGAATGAATGTCAGATAAAAGATGCCTCTCGGTCTCATTATGAAATAGCTGAGAGATTAAAATGATGTGAGAGGCTGCCCCGGTTCAGTTCTTGCCTCTGCCTTAGAGAGATAGAAGCTAACATCTCCTCTCTGCCTGCTCCAGCCACAAAGCTGGAGGGCTGTCTGGGTTTGCTGCTTTCTGTCAGTCCCGCTGCAGTGATCTACTTGTGTGAAACTATCATGTAGTCCTAGGACCAGAAAAATGTGGTCATGCTGTGGTTTGAGGGGAGCAGGGAGACAGTCACTTGACTAGACTACCTTTCATCTTTTATATTTATCAGTTCTTCATAATTTTAATTTTTTCCCTCAACTCCTAAAATACTTTGTCCTATACTAAAGCAAAGGCCCAGCCTTCAATTCAGGAAGCTTAATTTGAAAGCAAACCCCACTTTTTCACAAGAAAGAAACGACTTTGTTAGGTCCATCTCACACTCTGTATCACAGTGGCTTTCCTCGCAGGAGGCTAGAAGACAAAACTTAATTCACAAAAAAACAGTAAACTGTTATGGAATCGAGTCTCGATTTTAACAAATTCTGAAATGAAATGGTCAAATGGTAACAGTGGTTCTGAGCTGTTTATCTCTTGAAGTTATTAAACAGGCTGTAAATATAAGTTGAGCCCGGTCACTCAGAAGAGATCTTGCTATTCTAGCAAGGCCACCATCATTCAGGATTCCAGACAATATCCTATTCCTTCTTACATCTGTTTTTCAAATGTTGGTGATGACATGCTCGTTTCCAGAACGAGGGAACCTCCCTGTCTTTTCTGGGTGCTATTTACAGGAATCATGTGCAAATATCTTAAAAGATGACTATACTGTCTTAGGAGCTGAGCTTACTGTTTCTGTTTCTAAATCATTCTCTGTATGTCTGAGAGTCTCTTTTTCCATCAGCTCCTGAAGGGAAAACTTGTTATCTCCAATTGACCAAACGTGACCTTTGTTGTATAAACTCTGAACTCTGATGCATTAGGAAATGTATGTTTTGGTCAGCTGTGATCTTTTACCTTCCTTCGTCTGAGAGAATGCATTCATTAACTCCAGTCTTCTGTTAAATAATGCCTTAAAACATGCAATTTATGTTTTAAGTAAAGAGATGTAATTAGTTCTTATACCCAGTTACCGTCAAAATCGAAGGATGCATCAAACCCTCTCTCATTAGTATTCATACAAAGTGAATTGCTCCTTTCAGTTCTCATTCATTATTATTTAACCGTTAATCCAAAAAGTGTATAGGCTCATGTTACGATGATGATTATTTTTTTGGTTGGTGTCCAAAGGGTCATTTTGAAAGAGAGTCATTTCAGAAGGGTTGCAGAGTATGTAGATTTGCAGGAGCGTTTAATGTGTTTTGCTTCCAGTCTTTCTCTCACTGGGCAACAAGCCAGAAACTGTCTGAGGTTTGCTTTGTAAGTACTGAATCACTAATGCAAAAGCAGTGAAAGTACATAGCTATCATACCCATCTGTCCAATATTACTACACATGGAACTGACCGTATTGAACATATTGAATTAATTCCACTGCAGCGTTGCCCATCAAATTACTTGACTCTTTACATCACCCTTTTTTTGCTCCCTAATGCAAAACATCCATTTTATTTGACAAGCCCTTCTTTGGCTCTGGCCTAAACAGAGGATGGGGATGATCTTGGCTCACTTCACTCTAAATAATCGTTCTTTAATTACACTAGAGGTGGTATCATCTGCAGTAATTACTGAAAAGA
This sequence comes from Chloroceryle amazona, assembly GCA_027560015.1. Taxonomy (NCBI): domain Eukaryota; kingdom Metazoa; phylum Chordata; class Aves; order Coraciiformes; family Cerylidae; genus Chloroceryle; species Chloroceryle amazona. Next base: position 78,115 of record JANHFX010007520.1, read on the forward strand.
TGTCAGCTCTCTGATAATGGAGTAAAACATTAATGGAACTGAGCTGGCCCAGACACTTGCTCATAGAAACCAGCCACTTGTTATGCAGTGGCTTGGCATCGTTCTGAGCACCGTGTCAGTCCTAGTTAAGGTTTCAGCTGAGTACCTGACGTAGGGTCTTTCAGGAGTTCCATATATTATAATGCTTATGTGTATTGTTTTGTTTAAAAATTCATCTTGCTTTTTATTTGCAAAACAAAACGATTTGTGGCTTATTGATAGGCTTTTACAGCTGAGTCACATTTCTGAGACTTCCTTATGAGCACCCAGATCTCTTAAAGGTGACATCCTGAGATGGAAAGAACATACACAGAGGACTTTTTCAAGTTGATCAGAAGCAGCAGTAAAATCTTTGGTATAATTTGACCTGAAAAGAATACCCTTTCCTTGACAGAAATTACCTGTTCTGCCCTTTAATGAGAACTATTAGCTTATAATGAGAATAAACTTCTTTGCGGGTAGGAGTGAAATGAAGATAGGAGAAGATGGACAGGTAACACTTCCAGCTTCTTAGATGCATGACAGAGGGGCACCTAATTGCAGGTCTAGAGGCTGAAGGATTCTGCTGGCAGATTTATTAACAACAGGATATTCTTCATTTTAGGGTAGTCATGTAGCATGTCTAAAAGCTCTGAATAATGAAAACAATTACAGTCTCAATATTTTTGCTCTCTTATTATCAATACATTGTTGTTTTATCTTATACATGTTTCCTCTTGCAATCACTTTTTGTAGTCAGAACCATGACACACAAAACATATACATTCCAGGGAGGTAGTATACAGCTGCATTTCTGAGTTCTGTCAAAATAATACCAATAGTGTTCAAAATTCAGTCCTGGAAATATTTATTCTACTGAGTAAGTTAACTCAGTTAAAATCACAAAAATCAAGCTATAGTTTTCCAAGGAATGACCAAAGTTCTGACAAATTACAATGAAATCTGTAATGAAGAAAAACAATGCTATCAAAAAATTACTTCAAGGAGCTGTGTTTGGGTACGTAGAGTTGTGACTTTCTAAGTGGGTATCTTTAATTATGTGCCTTTATCTCGCTGAAGTTCTGAAATCCCTTGAATCTAAAGGCCCAGTAAAATTATAATGATAGAAATCTGATATACAAGTATATAACCTTCTATGGCTTATCTCTTTTTCATAATGTTTAGTCTTCATTCTCCTTTTTTATAGTTATTTTAGTTAATCCTGAGTCCAGCTTTCATCTTGAAAGCAAATAGAGTCCAAATCTATCAATCTGTAACTGACAGTAATACTTAGTGAAGCAACAGCAGTCATTTGTTTCTCAGTTAGATGGAAAATCTAATATTATTCCAATTAAAAATAAGCCAGATGAGATCTTCAGAAATGACTTCTTATTCATCTCCTCACATATGTTACTTTTCAAATGAAAAAAACCTAACATATGTGGAGAGCACTTTGATCCATATGGTATGCTCCCCTTGATATTTTTTCTATTAAAACTCTCTACACTGATAAGTCAACCTTTTGATTTATATAGTTGCTTTTTCTTCAATATAGAATATTGAAGGCTGTTTTTCTTCTTTTTCCTACCTCCTCTTCTTCCTAGATTTATTACTGTTTTCAGTGTCAGGAGGAAGTTTCAAACTATAAATCTCAGGTAAGGAACAAATGTGATGAATGCTGGTTTGCCCTTTCTTTCCCAGAACTTGTAGTAAAACCTGAGGTTGTAGTGATCCCAGATGAAGCTCAGTGTGATTTTATTCCCTATTTAAGGACAGCAACATGCTAGAGTGCACAGAATTCGGCAAAGGTTTAAATGGTATCGTGTGAATTCAGTGTGCGCCAAGCCTCTTACTTTCTGAGATTGGTTTTTCAGTTCGCCTTTCTTCTGGAAATTCAAGTTTCTTCCGGACCCTTATGAATTGCAAAAGCTCAAATGTTTCTGATATTCAGAAACCTTTGAATTCCGGTTACTACTTGATTTTTTTTTTTAAATGCTTTTTAAAAGAACATTTTATCAAGCTTAAAAGTTTTGGATTGATTGATTGTATTAGCAGCTAAGACGTAACATAAATGTTGCCTGACAAGGAAATGAATTTATTAAACCATGTTGCAGCGAGCTATTTGATTTTTGCAGGGATGAATGTAGTAGTTATTTCTTCCTATATGACACTACCGTGCAATCAGCATGATTACGCCTGCATTTTGATGACAGCAGGACTTGACACTTCAGGTGATTGTTAGCTCCAGCTCTTTGTTTTGTTTTTGATCGACCTACTTGTACTTTTTCAAGTATATGTGTAAGATTCTGCACAGCACATGGGTGTGTATTTTCTCTGTTAGGTCTGGTGCTTCTTGCATTCCCCATTGCCCTGCTGTTGGGAGTTTTGGAACTGGAAGCTAAAAGAAATGGGAATGTCTGGTTTGACTGTTGAGTTTCCCCAGCCCCTTGGCTAGAAGAGTAGCTCATCCATGTGCAGCTTTGTGTGAAATTGATAAGAAGTAGACTTCATCAAAGCACTTAAAAAAAAAAAATCTCTTTTACTGGAGGTATCAGAAATGTGTGAGAAAAAGGTTTAAAGAACTCGGCAGTGTCCTTTAATGTTCTGGGTACATTTTTTACTAGAGAAGCAAAACCTGTCTGGATAAAAAAAGTCCATAGTTCTTCAAAAAAATCAGGAGCTTTTCCTACATTTTCGAAGATACTGTACCATGCATTTATAAATAAAGTTCCTTTTGGCTTTCACTGGAGCATTCTACTTATAAATCAATGTCAAGGTGTAGCCTGTGGGGTTTGTAAGTAAAGTTCAGAGGACAGCCCTAAGAAAATAAAGAAGCCGACTCATTAATGAAAGAAGTTAAATGAATGGTGTATACTTCCCCCCACCCTGAAGATGGCTACTGGCATCCTACTTGTAATTATTTTTATCTTTACGCTTGGACTCTAGACATAGCACAAGTCTCTTCTCTCTTTAGGGATATTCCCACAATGAATGTGGTGAGCCTGTCACACATAGCGTGGAAATAGATATGTACATTTTTATTATAACACATTGATTGACATCATTATTATAGTCTACTTAAGTCTGTGTATGGTGCATCAGCTTAGCCAATACTGTTAAGCCATGTAAAGGACACAAGAAATGTCATTTAATAATAATATGTTTCAGTCACTTCAGTATAATAGTATTTCTTTTAATAGAAAACATGAAAAAGGGTCTTTAGAAAAAAGTGCTGAAGTTATAAAGGCACTTCTGTCTGTAGTGTTCAGGAGAAAAAGATTTCAGTTTTGGGTGTCCTGATGGCCCACTTTAACAGTCAGTATAATGCATATCCCTTTTCTGGTTTGGGAGTTGCACACAGCACTTGTGGACTACCTTTATGAGGACTAGGAGTAAGTACCTGTCCTTCTGAAAAGGAGAAGCTCTTACAGAAGACATTCAGTGGCTCTTTGAATCCCATTTTCACACGCTCATTTCGATTGAGGGACATGATGAATGTTTAACTTCAGTAAAAATCTGTGTGAGCTTGGCTGAACCGAAAAAGATTTCAAATTATCAGATGTGTCTAAGTGACTTTTTTTTTTTAATCTATCAGTTTGAGTTAGCTTTTTTGTTAAGACATGACATAGACAATGTGCTAATAATGTGTGCTTTTTTTTTTAGTAATTGCTTTAGATAAAGAACCTACTTAGTTACTGGTAACTTCGGTAAAGGTTATAATTTTTCCTCAGATTCCTGTATTTCAGACTTGTAATTTAAGACTGCTCATTTAAAACTTTAATAAACACTATGATAAATAAGTTAATATAAACTGCTATTAAATTTTGTTGTAATGGGGAAAATGTTATGCACTATAAAAAACTGCACATGAGTAGTAATTATAATAAACATAATTTATAAGATTGGAATGAAAGGTGCATAATCCCAGCAGTAAACCTGACGATTAAACTTTAGAAAGAAGACTCACTTCAATTTAAAAGGAATATAGTTTTAAAAAATGCTTTCTTTAAATTTGCAGTATTTCTTTACAATCTTAGAGTTTTACCTGAACATGGGAAGAAAAACATTTAGGAATGTGTTGAGGAAACTGAACCTTCGTATGACTTTTTTTCCCCCCAGTTTATAAATAATGCAAAAGATTAATTTAGTATGGAAAAAATAATTGTGAGAGCTGGATTTTGACATAGTATGAGGTGATATTACATGGAAATCTTATAAATGGTTAAAAGGCACAATATATCTCTCTATATATCTACATATTGTGCCTTTTAACCTATATAGATATATAAAATATATATTATATATCGTATTTTAAGATGAATAAAAAAATGCTAAAAAATCTTTGCAATTGCAGGTAGAATCATTCACTGCTCTTCACTGTGGTACAACCTTTAGCATGATAGCAGTGCTACCTTTCTGCAATATAAAAGATATAGTATATTTTACATGCCAAAAAGAAGCACTTTTTTTTATAATCATTTGCAAGTTTTACACATTATCGTTTGAATGAAAGGATGGTCTTTTGAGATGAAACACTGCAACGTGACATTGCATTAATTCATAAAAACATTTGAAAAAGAGTATGAAAACCACCTTGGATAAAGAACTGTTGAAAGTATTGGAATTTTGACATTGACTTCTGTGCAATCAGGATTTCACCCTTAATTTATTTTTATATTTTCTTTTAAGCAACTAGACTTAGAAAACAACTTTACCGAGTATTTGCCTCTGCCTAGAATTTTGCTGTACAGTAAGGTAGTAATTAAGCTTCACAAATGAGATGAGTAGCACCAAGAATAGCACATCAAATTTCCTATAAAGTCAGCATCTGATTTCAGAACATTAGAATACAACATAGATTTTCCTGGCCTTCATTATGCTGGGTTCGTGGTTTGGTTTTGTTTTTGTTGTTGGGTTTTGGTTTTGTTTTTTACCCATACTATTTGATTCTGTTTTGAGGCTGGAAAATGGGTAGGTTGTGTTCTGGCTTTTTATTTCTGATAAAGCTATTGTGAAATCCTTGCTCAGAACAGAGCACAACTAAAAATTCATTTAGTCCCAATGTAGTTTGGTTTAATCTGCAGAATTACCACATTGTTTTACATGGCTCAGTCCATGCAGCAGTTCACTGGAAAGGGACTCTGGTCTGGAAGAGGTGGTGTGAAGAGGTCAGGAGCTTGTGTAGGAGCAAGGAGCTGTGAAGAAGCAGCTCGCTTTGTGCCTGGCTCCATTTTTGCCTCAGTCTGCCCAGTTACATTATGGTTTCAATTGATAAGAATTAAATTCCACCATGGAAATAATAAATCTTACTCTGTGTCCTTCCCTGTTAGTCAGGTTATCTAGGACAGCCATCTAGTCCATTTGCAGGTGACAAGAATTTAGTGCTCTTCTTTGTGTTTGCTGTAGTTGATAAATAATACATCAGACCTTTTGTTTTCTATAGTTTTAACTGATCTCCCTAAAGAGTATATTGGCTGCACAGATCTCAAGTCATTAAGCTTAAGCTTAAGACTCTTACGGGAAACTTTCTTGGAGAAGAAAGCTTGTGTTTCAAAGTTTGCTGAGATAGCAGTGAAATAACGCTGGCTCTGTCTTCCAAATCTCTCTGTTTGATTTTCTACAAGGGATCATATCCAGTGCCTTGGTAGAGCCATCTGACAGTAGACCGGGTTTTCTTCTGCACTACCAACCCTTCCCATTGTTCCAGCCAGAATCTGAAACTAATAAAACAAACCCAAAACCTTTAGTCGCCTCAATGAAGGTTAAATAATCTATTATATTAGCAGGAATAAAAATCCAGCCTTTATTTGTGTACAACTTAAACAGTATTGCATGTAAAAATTCGTACTTTTTGATTGCAAGTAGAACAGGAAGATGAAATACATCTTGCTATGTTGCCATGGAAGATGAACTGCAACCTGATGGAGAGGACAAAATGAGGTACTCATTCAGGGTTGACAATGCATACTTAGCAGTATATTGATAATGGACCTTTGTCTCTGCTTGTCATCTTGAAAGACAAAATCAATGCCCTTTTTTTGGCCATACTTCTTTTGACTAACCAAAGTTAGAAAGTTGGTAGAAATACATCCAGAAGATCTCTTTAAGACATCTTTGCTTTGTTAACTCTAGATAGCAATTTCTTTTCCAACACAGATGCAGCATGAAGGGTATCTGGAGACCGTGGCAGTTTGCGGCACTATTTTAGTATGTTACTGATTTGTCACCTGTGTTCTTAATTTATTTTTCTTATAACTGGTAATAAAAATGAAGAGATTATATATAATTAAGAGAGATCATATATGAAAGAAAATAAGCTCCTGAAAAAGAATGTGGCATCTAAAAGTCTGTATTGAGTCTGTTTCCAAGAAGAGGTAACAGTTCAGGATTCTAGCTTGAATGGAGCATATTGACCAGTGCTCTAGTTGAAAGAAGAGAAGCTTACCTGTCAGGCAGTTGTACCAGGAAGTAGTGTACTTACCACTTACTCCAGCAAGCTCTTGCTTTGCATGGTGTGAAAACGGAAGTAGGCTTTTATCACAGCCTTTATTGTTGACCTGTGACTCCTGTGTAAACTGTGTTGCTGTGCAATTGCCCAGTTTCCATTCCCCTCCCACCTTTGGTCCCCCTTAGATGGAAATAATGTGTACAACTAATCTTTATTCAGAGGTGGTACTGCATGTTCTTGTTAAATAGTTTGTCTGTGGAGAGAGAGATGAATGGGATTCACCCTCCTCTTGAGTAGTTAAGCCCTCCAGAGTCATGCCTGGAGGTTTGAATTCCCAGGATACTGAGGAATTTAAATATAACGTGCTTCCTACTGAGTGCACTTACACAGGGTTCATTCATGTCCCAAACAAAGGGTACAAATGATGTGACTGCCTTTCAGGGAAAAGCCTTTAACAAAAGCAAGGTTTCTAACTCTGATTTAATGGAAAATTTTGCATTTTTCCATACAGTTTTAGGGATAATACTTGGGAATCTGGACAACCATGTCTTTCGAACTGCAGGGCTTTTGTCCGAGGCTGCTCTTTCTACAGCATTCCTTATGCCCTTGTTCTTTGGTGCCTTCTTATCCTACACTCTGCTGAAACCTGGTTGTACTTTTTACCTCAGCATAGGAGTCCCAAGGGGACAGTCCGTCCCAGGCCATTCAGCCAAATGCAGCTTATTCCTTTATAAGCCTTTAAAGTGTGCAATTCGGAATAAACTGACTGAGAATTCATTGCTGCAGTGTTGCTGTTCATAACATCAGGAAATATGCTCATGGATCACCTAGAGCTGCTCTGCAGTGATGTGACAGCCTGGCCCAACTGAACTGAAGTAAGGAGATGTAATTCCAGCTGCCCTTCTTTCAGCCGGTCACAGTGTTAGAAGGCAAAGTGACTCTATCATAGCTTCAATGATATTATGTAGTTCACAGCCCCCCCCAAAGGAAAGCATAAGTCTTGGAATTAGCTTTATTTCATCTTCTGTGTTTTAAACTAAGCTGCTCAGAGGAATGGCAGGGTGCTTTTATGATGAGGTTTGATGGCATAATTTCTGCATAAATGCAGGCATGATTAACAGAAAATGTTAGAGATCAAAAGGGGGGGTGGGATCCTTGTGAACTTCATGTTAAAGATTCCATGATCTGCTGTTCCCATTATTTCACTTAGAGCAGTATTAGACTCACAGGATACAAGGAGTGCTGGATGTAGATCTTGTATTTTGATAATATTTTCTATTTAAGAGTTTATTTACTCATCTATCTACAAAACCTCAACATACACAGAAGGAAATGGTGTAATGTACTTTGGTTCCGAAAAAACAGGAACAACAGGAACTTTGGTTGAGCTGTGGAGGAAGGAAGAAATTCAGGAGAAATCAAGTTATTTTTATGAATAAATCCTACTTCATAATATTAACTCCTTTCAAACCCAAACAAGTTTGCACTGTATTTCCCTCGAGTCTTTCTCTGTTCAGATCTTCCTTCTTTGCTGAACCACTAACCACATTAAGTTATTGATGTTCTCTTTTCTTATGTTCTTGAAATGGTGCTGATTAAAGAATATTCAAATAGCCACTGTTCCCCCTATTTAGGAACTGAAATCCCATGTTTTTTCCTCATACCTTATCCTTCATTTCATTCTTCTTGATCTATCTTCCAGATATTGAAGGCTTCACTACTGCTTCTATTTTGTAACACTCACCATACTATATTCCTGATTTGATCTCCTTCAGCTCCACATGGCTGCTTAAAATAAGTTAATTTTGAAGTGAACTTGGTGAAAACAAATAGCAGCAGAGAAATAGGAATGCTGATGACATTTCACAGTCACAGCTCATGATACTCCTGTATCTTGGAACCTGGAGGGACTAGCACAAAATCAGCACAGTAGTCTCAATAAAATGTGAGAATTTCTTTTCTCTCTGCATAAACTGCTACTGAAATAAGGTGAGGTGACCTCACCTCTTTAGAGATGACCCCAAGTTTATTTTGGTGTCAAAAACTGTTGAGGTTCTAACTGCAGATGCAACAAGGGCTTCAGTCATGGGTGTAAAAAAATCTTTGGCCACTGTCCTGATCAATACTAACATTAATATCAGCAGGGAATACCAAGTCTAGTGATGCTGACATTTCTCTGTGAGAAGCTATTGACAAAGATGTGATTTACCTTGCAAAGCTTTCAGAAGGTAATCGGGTCTGGTCACCACTGAGATGAATCAAGTTTAAGTTGGTGACCTCAAGGAGAAAGAAGTTACTTTACTACTTGTTCTGCCTAATTGTTTTTCACAATTTCTGCTGCTTTGAGTAACTAAAAAATTTCCTCTCAAAGTACATGTTACGAGTTTCTCTTCAGTGTTGCAGTGTAACTGCATCTTAGTGAACAGCAGAGAACATTCTATCACTGTTGGAAAACCAGGCTATGAAAAACTGCATTTGTATTGGTATATAAAATAAGCCAGGCTCTGTTGTCTGACCCTGAGATGAAATGGCACTTCCTGGCTTATGTTCGGATAACTAATCTCTCTCCCTCTTGAAGCAGGATCGCCTGACCAATATTGCCACCCGTGAATGATTCATAGTCCTTGCAATCCCCTAAACCATGCCCTAGCATTTTGTGGGAGCATCCTGGTTGGCCTTGGCCAAACTGTGTTGCTGACAATTAACAGCCTGGATGATTGCCTGTCAGAGATCCTGGGGATTCCAGAGCCCATCTGTTCCCGTGCTTAACTTTCCTTACCACCATAAACATAGTGTTGAATTAGTCTGTTTTGGTTTTTTTTTCCCTTCAGTTTATAGGAGTGAACTTATGTCCAATTTATGATGAAGTTGAGCTCTCTTTACTTTGCCACTTGGAGAACAGAACCATTCTGTACAAATTTTGAATATAGACTGTTACCAAAACTTACTACATCTGTAATTTTCTTAACTGACAAGCCCTACTATCAATTTCATAGGTCTTTTTTCTTGATGATGTTGATAATGTTGCATCTGTCAAAGGTAGTCAGAAAATGAACCATCAGTTCTCTTCACAGCAAAGTGTTCCATAGTATTTTGCCTTTTTGTGTGGTAGACTTCATTCTTGTCCTGCAGGCACATGGCACAAACTCTTAGCTACAAAAGTCAAAAAGAATTGACAACACATCACCCTCATTGTGAAATCCCATAAGCCCTCTTACCAGACCTCTGTATAAGTTTTTATTCCATCTCAGGGTCTTTCATAAACTGTGATCAGTCATCATATAGGTGTATCCAGAGAGCAATCAGGGACAGTTGGGATCTGCAGGAAAGGACTTGCCTGTCTCCTCTATTACTTACCAGGGGGGTTACATTTTTTTAATCAGGCTTTTCTGTGCAACATACTTGTAGGAGCAGCATACCTCCTGGGAAGTTATCACGCAGGAGTGGAGTCCTCAAGAGAAGGAAGCTGTTAGCCACTACACCTCTTAGGAACAGGGTTTGTCAGTCTCCTGGATTTAAGTGATTAGCTTGCACCCAGGACTCATAGGGCCAGAACCTGACAGTTTGCTTCTGGAGCCCTTCATCTCAATGGGTAACAGCTTGGGAGGGCCTGAGTTGTTGTTTTTTTCAAGTGAGACTTTGGAAGATAAAATAAAGCTTTTATATATCCTGTTAAACTGGCACACACCACATTATTGATTATATATGCGCAGTTAGCTTTTCTTATCCAGTCATGTATTATGGCTGGATTAAGTTTCTCTGAAATACTTTATGGTGTGTCCTGGTGTTTAAAACGTAATTGCATCTCTGAATACCCCTTGTAATAGCGTCTGGTGTAGAATTTTACTCTATGAAATGGATTTGCCATAACAGATCCATTTGCGTGTTATTCCTTTGTGTTCTTTTCAAATCCATATGCAGCTCTGAACAGGCATCTATTTTTTTTATTGTGTTAAGCTTTTTCTTTTATCATTAATACATTGTCAGTGGTAGGCAGATGAAAATATTGTGCAACAGATAAAGGAAATGAGGAGAGTGCTATATTTTCCACGTTGTTCTCTGAATGACAATTACTGCAATTCCTTTATAAGATAAGGAAAAAATATCCAAGACTTAGCAGTAATAAATATGTCTGCAACCAGAATATAACTTCAAGGTTTTAAAACATGTTTTAAAAAAATCTTTTAATCCGTGTGGATGGTTCTGTAAGCTGAACAGGGGTTTCAGCAGGCAAAAATCAGCATCTAACTTCCTAGCTCTGCTTTAGACCTCTGGGGGTTTGGCCTGCCTGTGTAAGCCTGTGGTCTTTTTGCTGTCAAGGTGGTTATCTAATCAGATGGATTTGTGAATTAAACTATGTTTTGATACCTGTATAGAGTTAGCATCGCTACCGTTCCATTATCTCAGTAAGTGCTGGAATGATGTTCCTGTCTCAGATCAGAACCTCACAAAGTGAGGGCACACAGGCTGAAGTATGCTCACAGTTCAAAAAGTGCTGGTTATAAGTTTCCTAGGAAAAGCAATGTATAATAATATGGAGGAAAGATTCCGAAAAACTGCCCCATTGTCTTCCAAATTTATGGTAACTCGGTAATTTCCAGATGATATTTTCTCATCTGAAAAGGAAAAAATACCTGTTGTTTCTAATTGACAGTCTTTCAAATCCAAAGTCAAATAGGTTATTTTTAGCTCACAGTTCATAAATAATAAAAATCTTGCTTTTAGACTGTAATGAACAGTTCTCTAGTGTCTTAACTGGGATCCAGTTTCTTTCTCCTGTTGGTATGTTGACTTTGCAAAGCCGACAGGAATACAGTGCAATCAAAGCAGTGAGGTACACTTAGTATGTGGATGGAGTCACTTTTAGAAGTGCCATTCATCTTCTCCTCTTCTTAACCTTGAAGATTTCCTTGGCAAAAAAATTACCCTTTATGGAAATATGAAAAGCAATTTAACAAAAATAAGTTATTTCCAGAATTCAAATATTCTTCCAGTATTGGGAGTATCCTCTTTAAGAATAGAGCAGAATATCATGCAGGTAAATGTTAATACTTGCTTTCTCAGTTTGTGTTAGAAGTTGAAGTCAATAATATTACACTAGTTATTTTATTTGAGTATTTAGTGTTCTTTCCATAGCACTGTATCTAGCACTTTATTATTAGAAATTCATACAGTAAAAAATTTGTACATTTTTTGTTTACGAAAGGTACCCTATGTGTTGATTAGGGCTTGGTTTTGACAAAGAATCTATACACATAGATTTGGTTTTGTGGGTGTTGTTAGTGGTACTGTGCATATTATTAGTGATAACATGCATATTATTAGGGATAACATTTACCTTTTCTGATGGTTGTACATTATCTCTGGTAGGCAAAGCTGGATTACGCCTCAATGTGGGGGTAAAATGACTAACTAGGATTTCTGTGACAAATAAAAATCACCTATTTTGTGATGTCTTCATGTATCCATATATTACTGAAAGGAAAGGAACGGGCTGATGGAATTTTTGATAGCATGTACAGGTGTCCTGTCAATGGGTTTCAGTATGTGTAGTATGTGCAGCTGATCTGATGTAATTCATGGATCTGTTCTTCTTAGCAAGACCTGAGAGTAAAAGCAATAGCTTTCATCTTGTATTGTGCAGAGGCATGAGGGCAACAGCACCTTCAAATTTGTGTCAGGCAGTTTCTTAAAGATGTTGGTAAGATGGTGTGATGCAATATACTTTATCTGATCACTTAAAAGGTGAACTGGAACCAGAATATCCAACGTTCACAGGCAGAGATGCTCTTGCAGTTGATATTAAATCCTAGGAAATATAAATAGGAGAGAAGGAAACAAACTTTATGAGAAGAAAGCTGGTAAAAGAGTTTTAGTCTTATCTGTATTTAAGGGGGGGGGAAGAGATGTGCTAGATGGCAGAACTTTAAAGCAGAAGTGTGAGCACAGATAGCTTTTGAGTGATCAGAGAAAATGACAATTATTTTTTTTTACATCATATGCATAACAATGAAAACCGAAGCGGCGCTGTTGGAAAATAACACCCCTGGGATGCATGTAAATACACAGAAGCTTAGAACTCAAAACAGAGCCTTAGGGAATTCAGAAATGCACAAGGAAGATAATAAAAATGGAATTATTTATGGTCACTAATTGAGAGCATCGACAGGGGGACTAGAAAAATCCTAACATGCCCCATAAAGATTGCACTTTGTGGAAAGTATTCCAAGAGATTCAGCACTGAAAAAAATCCATTGCCTGAGAGGACATAGAAAACATGTAGCAAAGTTCACCCTGTTGACATATAACCCAGAAGCAGTGTGAAAATCCTTTGAAATCACTTGACCATCATTTTTAGCAATAGCAAAAGATAACAAACTGTAAGAGAAATTCTGATACCATTTTTCTTTTTTAAGTAATATATTTGTATGCTATGTAGAAAAAGTCTTTTCTTTCCAGACCGTAACTGGACAAACACTTTGCCCAACAAAGTTTCTGTAATCCTCTGCTGCTATTCAAGCAACCCTTTCATCTGCTTTGCCAGCTTGTCTCTTCACATACCTTGAAAGAGTTTCTCTACCCTCTCTGAAAATCAGAGAGACCACCCCCGCCCCCCATATTTGGAATGTTCTAAAACCAGATTTGTCTCCTTATTTTTGATGCAGCAGTCAGGCCATTTTCTTTCCTTTGTATAGATGATGGTTTATATCTTTGGGTTTTTATTCAGTTTGAACTAACTCATGAAAAAGAGTTAAGTCAGCTTGTGTAACGGTCTTGATCCTAAAATGTGCTGATCCCTTGTCCCCTGATTCCATGAATATGCAGTGACTAAGTTAGAAGAAAGATCAATTTGTCTGCATTTTATCCTCTAGTCATGTTGTTCATGGCTGATCACTTCTTCCCCATTCTGACGTGGCCTTGATATACCCAACAAGCTTAATGCTCTGGGCTCTGGGTTGTTTTTTCTTCTGAATTACGCCATAATTCCAACAGGAAGTCACTGATAATAAGGGATTTCCAGCTGGAAGGCTCAATAGCTAATTTAATTTAGATTAATATAAGTGCTAAGCTGCGATGGTGCTGCTCCAAGATCCTGCCATGTAAAATAATTGCAATATGCTATAAAAAGATAGGCTTTTAGCAGCACTTTTTGACTAGAAAAGAGAGCAGAGCATCACACTGGTCATACCAAGAAGAGCCAGTACAGAAAACAAGGTATCACAAATGAAAGGTTTAATCAGATTGTTTTAAAAGATGTGAACATGTCTTTAAAACAGAAGAGAGTAATAGAACCATAATAAAAAGCACTATTTGCTCTCCCTGAAGAAGGATTTATTTTGAACCCTGGTCCATCTCATTCCAGTAACGTCAGCTGCTACCTGCTTGACCCAGAGAGTAAAAGCATTCGTTATAACTCCCTGGAAATTCAAACACACATACCAAATGACCTTCTCTTGGACTTTCTTTGCCAGTCTTAATGGAGAGACCTAATAACTGCGTTCCTTACATCCTCATAGCCTGTGTGCTTTATAGCTGGAAAATAATAAAATGAATGGAGAAAATCTGTGAAAGCTAAGGTCTAAGGCTGCTCTCAAACTGAGCTTTACTCAAGAGCGTGAGGGCAGAGAACAAGCTGGCACTGTGTGACTGAAGGTACTTCTAGAAAAATGGTACCATGGGTTGTTCAGTGGGAACAGATCCCTGTGTTTCAGCAGCAGGGAATGGAGCCCTTGTCTGAAGCGAGGGAGAAGGAGCTGCAACGGGCAGTGCACATGGTGAGGGTGCATGTGATGTGCTAGCCAGTAATCTTGGATATTCTTGGGTGTAATGAAAAAGCAGCCAGTTCAGCAAGAGACCACAAGAGGAGAGTAGCTTTCTCGTGCAGAACAACATGCGAGAGTCTAAAACCAGGTAGAAAATGGAGAGATCCATCTGAATCATACAGTCCAGCCTTTTGAAAGCTTCATTCGAATAGTTCTGCAGCTCTTTCAAACTTTTCATCACAGAAACAAAGATACCAACATCTAATTACTTTGTAAAGTGCCAAAAGAGAAGTTTTTGATAAAAGTGCTTTCCTCATGTCTCCTGAAAATAAAATAGCACAGTCTAGAGAATAATTTGCTATTATATCTATGTAGGCTTTTCAAATCTGTCCTAAACAGTAGATCAGGATAGGGAAGTAAGGAAAAGCGAAGGTATGGAATAATGTATCAGGACTCGTGAATATTAATGGTGGGAAGAAGTATGAGGCTTCAGTGCAAGCCTTGGATAAATTTCCAATCTCTAAATGAAATTAATAGCCATAGGAGGAAAGCAAAAGATAAACATATTAAAGAAATTCAGATTTTTACATAGAATTTGAAAGGTGATAGGAGAACACAGAGGAACAGCAGTGTTGCTTCTCGATGATTTGCTACTGTTTATACTTTTAATATTCTGTGGTACCCAGTCTTGAGCATGTAAAATGGGGAAAAGTTGTGGCAATCACCCTTGTTCTGTGTGAACATTTTATAATCTCATCTCACTCTCTTTCGTTCGCTGCTGAAGAGATCAATAGATGTTGCCTGCTGAGGATGTTATCTTTGGTACCAACTTTTTAATTAACTCTGTCCCGAGCTCAAAGAGCGATGTTTCACAGTAAAAACTCTTCATGTACAAAGCAGGTCTGACATTTATCAATTACGCTTCATGGTATCCGTAGAGTGATCAAACAACTGGGAGCTGTAGTACTGTTAGTTTTCCAGTGATGGCAAAATAACACAGATACCCACATCAAACACATTTGCATCGCTCTGGACCTTTTTTGAACATGTTAACCAATAGTTTTGTGAAGAGAATGCTCTGTTGAGACCAAGGAGAAATATCAATACTGAGATCACATTGTCTATATTAGACATGATAGGACAAGTAATAAATTTAGTGCAGCTTTAATTTAAATCGTTGTCTTGATCAAAAGTCAATGAAAAAAACCAAACCAGTTTCACTTCCTCAGTGCTGTGACTTAAACATTAAGAGTTTGGTTTGCTCTCCTGTGGACATCAGGGAGGTATTTTCCAGAAGATGAAGCTTTCTTTGGGCATCTGTGTACCAGCCCACAGGTTTATGCTTTTGGCTTCCTCCTTTGCTTTTCAGGCTAAAGTCTAATTTGTCAGAAGTGACTTAGGTGCAGTACCTGAATCTAGATGACATTTTTTCCTTAGGAAGAGTACTCATCCAGACTGGCAATCTTGTGAAAGTGTTTTCTATTTACTGCCATCTCGGAACAAAAGAGCTGTTCTGTGCTGCAAGAGGGAGGCCCAACACTGTTGGTAAGCTCCTCAACTATTCACACTAGAGTCCTTGAGTATATGTCTGAACCTCTCTTATCCTACCTGGTAATTATTTTGGGGTGGTTCTCAGTAATTGTTAGGCTGCCTTCCAGAGATGAGACAGAATTGATACATAAAAAGTCTTAGAAATTTTAAATACACCGTTTTCCAAAATTTTAAATTAAAACGTAGCACTTCATATTCCTTCTGCAGAAGCATTATTTTCTTCTTTGATTGTAGTAGTGGTTACTGACTGTTTGACTGTTTCACTTGAACACAGCTGATGCATCATGACAACAGTCAAACAAATGTTTTTTAAAAACCAGCAAGGCCTGGTGCCTCTTAATATTGAGTGTAAGTGTTCTTATTTGTGTAAGGGGCTTTTACAGGATATCTGGAAAGAATTTCTCTCCCCCTTTTCCTTTTTTTCTCTGTTGAAAAACTGTTGAGATTTCAAAAGCCACTATGTTTTAGGAGGACCTCCTAAAGACATCTTAATTCCCAGATCCCCTTGAGAGCCCGTGCACTTTTCAGCAACAAAGCTTCTGCCTCTGTTATTAGTGTTTATTTTTGTTGAAGGAGACACTAACATCAAGAAACAAATGGCCATCTCTCCCAGCAGTCGTATTCCATTAAGGACAGCTGGTATTGTGTCTGTGCCAGTGTACAAAGCAGAGGATATAATTTTTTGCTGTGGTCCACTGATTGCTTTGTTCATCTCTGCTGGTGAGAGATTAGCTTTGCAGCCCATCCATAGGTCATCATCCACCTTTTTTGTGTTTGTAGTGGTCAGTACTGTGAGAAAGACTTTTTTAAATTGAAAATAATGCTTTCTTTTGTTGTCTCGTATTTTGGAGACCCAGAACTCTGTAGCAGAGGTGCCACAGGTCACACTAAAGATACACCAGCAATGCTACACGCAAGAGCTGCTATAGCAGCACCAGTCTCTCATTATACCTGCTGTAAGCTGGTCCTGTCTGTTCATGACATTTAGAAAATTCTTTTCATAAAAAATTTAAGGTTAAAAAGTGTTAAGAAAAAGTACACTGCCATAGTTTACTAATGAAAGAAGGAAAGGTTATTTTATTATCAAATGTACAAAGGAAAGCAGTTTTCTTCATCTTAGCTGGGTGTTTTCTTCACAAAATGCAAAAGCCTTTATCTTTTATATTTCATTTTGATCAGTTTTTCTTGAAATAATTCTAATTAAATACTCTTTTAAAACTTATTGCTGAAGCATCAAAGGTGTATTTTAAAACAAGATACAGATTTAAATTCCTTACAGACTCTGTAAGGTTTTCTTTGCAAAACACCTTAAAAACAATCCTGTATTTTCAAGGAAGGAGCTGGCTTATGTTGGCAGAAATTGAGAAAGTGAAATAATGGTGCTGGTTCTAGTTCCAGCAAATGGATTCAGCCAATCTGTCTTCAGCAGGCCAGTGTTAAAGTAGTGTTGAAGCATAAGGAGGTCCTTTGTTTTGGTTCATGGAATGGGTGCTGCTCCAAGAGCCAGACCAACCCAAAGGAACAGCAGTGAGGCAGGATTGGTGGATCTCTGACCTGATAAAGAAGTTTGTCTTTTGACTTCCTTCGTGTTACTTCAAAATGGAGGTAGCTGCTAGTAATCAGGAGAGAAATAGCCATCTTCCCTTTCATTGCTGGGACCAACATTTAAAGTGGAAGAGAAGCTGTGGCCAATTATAAGCCTTTTACATGAAATTTAATGTCAGTGAAGCAAACTTTTCTAGAGAAGCAGACTGACTCCAAGCAGGAAGAGCCCTGTAGATAAATACATCGCACTGCGGAGAGCACCAAGTTAGAATCCAGGAGCTGGATTCTGCTTCTTTTTCTCAGGTGTTAATTTAGTTCCTTCCTCCATCTGTGTTTCTCCCTTCTGTGCTAGTGGTGCAGCACTAGCTTTTGGAGCTAGGACCTCTCCCTTGTCACATCTCTTGGAGGTAGGACCCATCCATTCTTATGTATATGAAATGTATTGGACAGAGCAGCTCCGCTAGCAGCTAAATTTCAAGATACAAAAGACCAAGGAGGCTAAATCAGTACCTAGAGCTAAGGTTATATGTTACTCTTTGGATTATTCAAATACACTAAATGTATAGCACCACACGTGCTGCAGCAAAATGGATTCAGATTAGTTAAAAGCACAATTTAAAACTAAAACACAAATTAAAACTAAAATGCTGTCCTTAGATTAAACCAGGCTGTTTCAGTTGAAATCATGTACCTTGTTTCTATGCAAGATCCATGCAAAAGGTGGCCATGCTTCATATTCTCACCAGTTCTCAGGGCTTTGGAATGAACATTTCATTCTACAATAAGTGGAAGGTTAAGCCTCTGTTATGGAGGATTTTTTATATTTTTTTTAATATCTGTATCATGTGTTGTGGTATAGAAATCCTCTGGGTGAGCTTCATTTCCTTTTTGGAGTCCTGACTGGGGCAAGCAAGCAATTCCTGTCTCTTGGCTTCATTCTGCCTGTCTCAATGACAGAGCAGAACCTTGAGAAGAATTACAGCTGATAAGTATGGTTTTATGAAGTGCTTAAAATTGAGGAAAAAAAAAAATGCAGTGTCTGAGCTAATTTATTCCTAGTCTCAGATAGGTTCTAGCTGTCCTTACCTCTAAAGTAAACTTAGAACTTTTGCCAAATATGTTTTGATAGCAATAAATAAAAGACATCTTTGGAAGATGGATACTGTTCATCTCCAGATATGCTCAGAGTGAATGAGCCTTCAAGTGTATCTTGTATCCTTGCCAAAGTACCATTCCAATACAGCTTGCCAAAAAAGTCCCAGAGAACAGTTCTTTATCTTCTTGAGAGCCAAATATGAGTCTGTATTGTGGGATAGACTTACTTATCAGTAGTACAATTCAGGCTTTCTTGGCCCATACTTCATTCAAGATAGAACCTATTTAATGGATATTCCTGCCAAGAATTGTTAACAGCTTTCTTGGGGTGTTGATAGCTTCTTGTGCACCTCATCAATTCTGCTCTGCTGTCTGAAAGAAGAACCATCTTACAGGAATATGAAGATCCTTTGCTGGGACTGATGTGGAAAAGGATTTTGAAAGCACTAGATACTTAATTTGTATAAAACAACACAGGCAAGAAAATATGGATTATCAATACACCCAAGACATCACACACTGAAAGTTAAATTAGCAGCACAGCAAAAATGGCTTTGTAAAACCTGCCAGCTTTGATATAAAGGGGAGAGGCAGTTCATGAAGCTTGCACTGACTGACTACGCTTTGAAAGTCACTCTTGTTTCCTGGGAGTTTCTCCAGTTCTGGGAGGAACACAGTGAAATGCTGTTCATTTTAAAGTGAGGAATGTAACCATAATATTTATGAGTGTAAGAAAAAAGGCACTTCTCTGTCTTTCTTTGAAATTTTCAGAGCTTGTTAAAAACTTTTATCTTCACTGTGAGCCTTGTTTGCCATGCTTCTATTTTTCCAGTCCTGATTTTTTGTTATCCAGAAACATGTTCCTCAGTGGAAAATGTCTTCCCGTGACATCACTACTGTCTACAGAGCACGCTGTAATTTCCTATATGATCTTCATTTTGGCTTTAAAATTAATTAAAATCTTCTTTTGTGCGTTAGTTTCTTACCATTAAATACACTGAATAGGAGAGCTTACAAAACCCCCCAGTGTTTCTGTTACTACTGTTGATAATATACTGTAGCTTCTCTGGAGCTGGGCTCCTTCTAAGAAGCAAGTAGTTTGGATCCTGAAGGTCATTTGTGTCGTGGTGCGATGAGGTCAACTGATTCACAGCTGTATAAGTAAAAGAGATAAGTGGAAATGATTCCCATTTCTTCAGCAGCTCTTTAGCCATCTCTAATGAGCGTCTCTCATTTTCATCTCTTCCAAAAGTTAGTTGAAAAGCTGTGGCACAGCTAAAAGTATTTTGTGATGTTTTGATCACTCTCTACAAGCTTTATAGTATCATGGAGAAGTCATTATGGGATAATACTGAGGATGAGCTATGCAAATCTGTACAGGATTTTCAAATAGCCTTCTTAGAACTGTTGGACTCTGGATGCCTGCATAGGAAAACAATTGAAATTCAACAGCAATTGCAAACTCTCTGCAAACACTTTTAATATTCACTTCAAAGCAGCCTTCAGTGAGTTGCAGAGAAGATTTCTGTAATGCAGTATCTTGTTCAGATGAAATGTCAGAAAACCTTGAGTCTGCTTGAATAAGGATGGGTGTGAATACTTCTGTGGCAAGCCTTCCAGCATGTCCCGAAAAGGAATCTAAACCTGTCTCTGCATCACGGTGGATTTTGTGGGCGTTATGGCCAAGAACTATTTTATCTTACACCCATTTCTTATGTTAGTCAAGATGTTTTCAACCCTTCTTTTTATGAGTTTCAGATCCACTTATTACTTTTGTTTCCAGTCTGGTTTTGTTTTTTTTTAAGCAGTTGTCAGAATCTGTTGAATAATTATTTCTGCAGTTTCATAGGAACTTCAGTGATACTCAGCAATTTCTTCTATAGAGTTTTGAAAGTATTCTGTTCAGAAAGAACTATGACATGCAAAAGATTCCTGGGCCATGACAAGCACATTTTTACTAGCGTGTTCACACTTTGTGCCTGAATAAAAAAATGTTGTGTCAGCATGCTTTTTACTATAGGTTTTCTTTTCTGACCTACAATCCAGGTTCTCTGGTTGTCATACACCATGTGGTGTTCTAATGTTCCTTCTTGCTGATGATAATCATTCAGTGTCTTTAAAGATTTTTATTTTAGAGAAATAATCACCCAGTTGATCTGATTTGTACTCATAAATGTTCTTCACCTTTCTCACCACCTCAGGTACCAGAAAAGAGAAATGTTTAAACATCCTGCAGAATTCAGTAAATTCCTTATTAGTAGTTGTCAAGTAGTAGAAATAGTTCTGAAAGTCTTTACTGAAATGACTTTTTTTCTCTTGGAACATGTGGGAATGCTTTCTGTGCTAAATTAACCCAGGAATCTCAAGAGATTTTTCACCATTTTCTTATTTTTCTAGAAATCCTGCCTTGGGCAGTCCAGTGGGGTAAAGCCCTGAAAGACATTTTAAAATCTTTTTTAAATGCTCTAATTCTGTTTTGATAGGAACCTCTTTCAACTCAGTTTAGTGGCAAAATATTCAGTAGCTTTGGAACGATGTCCAGTTCCTAACACTGAAAGTAAACCTGACTTATGTCCATGTGCACTGTAATTTACATTTTGAATAACAAGGCTTGCAACAGATTAGTCATCAAAGTGAATGCAAAGAAAAATACAAACACAGCCTAATCACTGAGGTTTTCACTACCAGATCTTTGTAAAGAATTAATTCTTCAGTCTTGGACTTAAACTTTCCTTCAGTTATTTTGGTCACTGCTGAAGTGTACCCGTGCAGCACAGTAGTTTTAGGCAGGAAGTGAAGAGGAAAACTTTTTCCAATTGAAGCTGCAGGACCAATTTTGATAGTAATTATCCGAGGTTGGGTCAGCTCACTGGATGTTATTATCTCCTGCCAAACTAAAAATGAAATTTATGAAAAATGAAACCTGTAATGATCCTAAGTGGTTAGACCCTAGTAATGGAAGTCATCCAGAAATACAGATCTTCCTGCTGCAGAAGCTATCATTTGGTGGCATTTCTTCTGAGTAGCTCCGAAGCAGAAGAATTCCAGTTAAAGATTTTATTAATACCATGTGAACCTAATTTTCTGTTGACTCTTAACCTGATTAGGAATCTTGAATATATCCCATAACCGTAGAGGCCGCAGGTGTCAGAGGGGCGAGGGGAAAGGGAAGCTTGTTGGTCACTGAGTGCTGCAATTGCAGATATAAGCCCCTTAGTTCTTAGCTCATGTTTATGGCAGTTGTCCTACAGCTGATTATATAACTTGTATTAATTATCCTTTAAAATTACTTACAAGTTTAATGGATTAAACTTCAAAATGTTTTCCACTATCAAGCCTATTGAAAAGTCATGTTCACGCTCTTCCTTATTGAATTCCTCTCTTCAGGAGTCCTCATATTTTGTTAATGTGTGGTGTTCTAGCTGAGTTTTATCAGCTAGTAGAAAAAGAGGAGGATTGCTCCACGTGATGTATAGACATATTCTTCTTTATGCCCAGGCTGATTTGTTGCCTTTTTGAGCCGGTTTTACAGAAGAACTGCGGTTGCTCCTGAAGGCTGTATTTTTTTCAGCTAGGTACTCCTGCATATATTTAAAGCTTTGTGTTTTGTCTCAGATGTATTTTAGATACTTAGACTCTAGTTGAGTCACTTTTAAACTTTACTTGTTGAGATAGAGTCTGAGCTTTTATAACTTTCTGGCTTCCCAGCTCTTTAATCATTGTTATGGCTCTCTGCTAATCCTTGCTCTGCTCCCAGTGGTCCTGAGGTGGAAGTCACTGTGATTTCCTGCTCCTCTCAGCTCAGGAACTTGAGACCAATGCCAAGAGATTGTATTTCAACATCTCTGGGATCTCAGTCTCGTACAATAGCCCCGAGCCAGGAGGAGACAGTTGTAAATAGAGAAGCCTTTGGACCACTTTTATTTGTGGTGGAAATTGGTCCATCTTCCAATAGATGTGGAGCCAGTATTGTGAGCAGCTGTTGATTTTGGTGACAAGCATAATTCAAACTACACCATACAGTAACCTCAAATTGTTCTAAAGAAACTTCTCATAAATTCTGTTGGGAAAAGCCTCAGGATTTAGCTCTGTGTAATAAAACTATTGAGTGATACCGTATGTGTTTCAACATAAAGCAGAAATGTCTCACAAATACTAATACCTAAGAATCAGAGGAAGTGTTTGTTCATGGAATTCTCAGAGGTCTTGGCACACCTTGACTTGTATCGAGCTGTCTTTCATGTGTCTGATTTAGAAACTGCAGAAGATCAGAATTGGGGAGAAGTACATCCTGCTTTCATCACTGGCTCGTCAATAGAAGAAGTGACATGACAATAACATGTCCCAGCATGTTTGTTAGGGATTCTTCACCCATGAAATTTCTAATCCTTTCAAACACAGAAACTGTACGATTTTAAAGGAGCTTTGTAGGGCTTGTGAATATTAAGTGCAGAAAATACGGAGCGAGTGGAAAATAAAGTAGCTTCTCTATTACTTAGTGATTGCTTTAATTGCAGGAGAATGTTTTAGCTGAAGAACTAATGTCTTTTCTGTTCTTATTAAATAAAAGAATACACGACTTTGCTGTGGGTTTAGCCATTTTAAGCAATTCTGTGCACATTTTTTGCAGTAAGTGTGTTTATTTAAATGCACGTCTCCCTATAATTACTTACAGAGGGTTCCCAATAGTTTTAACTTTAATAGATGTATTTCTGCTTAAATGGGTTATTTACATTTAAACATGTTTTTGAAAACAGATTACTGTTTTGGATACTGCAGTTCACCATCCGAAAAAATTCCTTTAATGTCACTGTCAATTCCTGCTATCAGCAGTATGAAAGATCAGCTGTCTTAGGAGCTATTTCTGTATCGTTGTAGTAATGTCATTTTGTGTTTACGTATAGGTAAAGATGTTTCCCAGGATAGTAAAAGGTATAAAAATATTTATTAAGTATTTACACTTTGGTAATGTTCATAAAAGCAGGGCATTTGGCATATCCATGTCAAAACAGAACTATGTTTATTGATTTTAAATATGCATGTTTCATTTGGCACAGACAACTTCAGTGAGGGGAAACGGTGTCCAGAGTTTATAGTTCCATTCTCCCTATCGTAGTTACAGTTCTCACGTTCGTCCTTGGATCTTAATTCTCAATGCAACGCTGGGCAGTGACTTCAGAAGATCCCACCATGACCTAGATCTGCAGTAAAGAACGCAGTGACTCTTTCAAGTGGCCACTTGAAGGGGGCAGAGTTAAGGTTGCTTCTGTTTTTATCCTGACAATACATTTTCTAGCTTTTCAGATGTGCAGCTCTGAAGTATTCGAATTCTTCACTCCTTGTTTTTCAGATGCTTGAGTGACAGTGAACTTCACTTTCTAGAAGCACATAACACTGTCAGTAACCTTAACTTTGGTCATGATAGGTTTTGTCAACAAATGAAAAGAAAACCTTTTCCTGCACTAGTTCTTACATTACCTTTACAGTTAATTTATTTTCAGCACTGGCCTTTAAGGTGCTGGTTTTGACTTTGCTAGTCTTTCCTGTAGGAGCGTGGCCAACAAATATCCAGGTATGGCAGCAGATTAAGGTAGAGCTTTCCAAGAGCAACAGTGAATCACTGAGGTAATTCATCATCTGTCACCAGTCACCATTTACTACAGTATTTCATAGTATCCAGATTAGCTCTTTAGCCCAGTTTTGAAACACTCCAAAGACAGATTTATTTGTTTAAAATCTATGTCTGCAAGTTTCTTAAAATACGTGCTGGGCTGGAGGTGCACCAACATAATCTTATCAGCATTCAGTATCCCTGGCTTTAGAACAAAAATAAGCAAATGCATGATAATGAGATGAGATAAAAATTCAATCAGAAGAAGAAAATATTTTTGTGATTGTTTTATTCATTTTCTTTCTCACACAATTCCCTCTCTTAAAACACCCTGTCTTAAGCAGCCAATTTTTGGCATATGCTCCAAAGTATATAAAACCTGGCACACATGAGTGGAGATTTTAAAATTACTAGTGAGTACTGGATATACTTTCACTTAATCTGAATTGGAAATAACTCAGGTAAAGAATAACAATGTTGTCTGCAGAGGTACTGATGTAAATAGATATTTCAGAGTGTAGTCTTTTATTTTTGCTTTTTATTCATGACTGGTAAGGAACTGTAAATAACTTCACAAGGGCTGTTGCTGATTAGAATTAAAAGGGAAAAAAAATACAGAAGTTACGGAAAATTGGAAAAGTTCTGAAGAAGTTCCTCATTTACTCTTTTTTTCCCACTAAACTTTTGGTAAAAACATCCTTTCTTTCCTAAGTTGGAACTTTTTTCCTTATTTTCTTCTCTTTTTTTGTGGAAGTAAAAGAGGGAGACATCCAGTGAGCTTAGCTCTGAGTGTGTAGTTCAGTTCCTTCGGTAGGTCACGTTCTACATATGCTTTTTTCTCTATTCTTACATGTTGCTCCATGCTTTTGCACCAGATTTATTGGGAGGAGAGCTAACAACAGATGGCAGAATGAATGAGCCTGGTGTGCTGGACAAATAGATATTGAACATTTTCCTCTCTGGCTGGTGGCTGGTGTAACTCCAGCTTTGTTCACCTGAAGACTTGCAGCTTTGAGGTGGGGACTGCAGGTCTCAGGCAGTTGCATAAACCTGTAGATGAGCTTCTCAGGGAAAAACATCTTAATTATACTGTATCGGTTATATTTGTATTCAGTATTAGCTAGAGTTCACTTACAAGGGAGAAGCCGATATTTATCAGTTATTTATATCAGATATATATCAACTACTAGATAGGAAATTCTCTTACAGCCTATTTTCTATCAGCAGACTATGAAAAACTTCCATATGCTGTTTGAGCTTCACAAGATTCCTCTGAGGTAGATGAAACATGGAACGTTATCTTTCTTGAGTACAAATAGATGAGAAGGTATCTATCCCGTATTTCACAGCTTTTAATTTTACCAAAAGCTCATGTCTGTTTTTAGTCAGACTTGGGATTCCTGCTTAGGTAACAAAACTCCAGCATGTTTTCGTGTAATAGGTGCTTAAATGCTGTTCAATACTTAATATGCTTATGTTATTTAGATACCTTGTTATTATTTTTCTACGTGTGCACACACCCGCACACATGCAAAATAACCACAGAAAATGGGGTTACTCTCACTGCTTGCTTGGGCTTACTTGGGTATCTACCAACGGTACAGTCCAGAGCACCCAATTCCGAATTTTAAGCTTAAACTGTCTTTACAGTAAACAGAGAGATAGGTGCAAAGAGTATGATTAAGGCTACAACAGAAGTTAGAAATTGTTGAACTGCTTGCTGTGCTCTTGGATCCTTGTTCTGATTGCCATGATTGAGCTTTTGGCCAGGCCAAGCCGTGGTTCCCTTCCAGCTCATGTGCACGAAACACTTGCCATCTAAAATGACAAGTAAATATAGTTTGATCTGTGCTGGGTGTTAGCACACAGAGGGATGTTCATTGGGATGTGAGTCCCACCCTCGACTGTTTAGTCATAGTCTCCAAAATGACACCTATCCATAGGTGTCCATAACTCTTCCCTGTGACCTAGGAACTGTAACAGCTGCCTGCTCCAGAGAAGTTGTTTCCTGGTGTAGTGGAAACTTCAGCTGTAGAAAGTTTGACTTCTTTGTCTTTCTATCCAGACCACCCCAAAATGTTCTTGCTTTTGTGCCAAAGAAGATTCCTTTATATCCACAACTCCAGAAATTGTAGCGAATGTTCACGTGGAGGCCAAAATTGTTTCTATGTTCTTTTTATATCATTGCAGCCTTTAAAGCAGGATGACTGCAGGGTATGGACAAACTACATCAGCCCTTCCTTAGCTAGAACTGTCTGTAGAGTCCCTCTGTTGTTGAGGTCTTTGGCTTACTTACCATCTTCTATAACTTCAACCACAAACAAATTACTGTCCATAGAATCGTAGAACCGTCCTGGCTGTATAAACAACAAAACACGTATGGTATCATATAGCTTAACTAACTGGTACTATGCAAAAAGAAACCATCCAAGAAACTTTTTCAATGTATAAATAATCTCTTTAAATTTCCTCAATTGTATTCCTCATCATTTTGATTAAACTATTTAAGAAAAAAAACCTGAAAGTAAGGAAGAAAAATTCCAAGGAATGTATTATTTCCCAATAATGAGCATATTTTAACGACATACCTATGTAAATACACTCATAGAAGATCCAGGGAACGTTTTAATTTGGTTTTCTAAAATTTAACTTTCTTGAATTTGTTGCA
The DNA here is from genome assembly GCA_027560015.1 of Chloroceryle amazona. Taxonomy (NCBI): domain Eukaryota; kingdom Metazoa; phylum Chordata; class Aves; order Coraciiformes; family Cerylidae; genus Chloroceryle; species Chloroceryle amazona. The sequence continues at coordinate 104,814 of JANHFX010007520.1, forward strand.
AGTGCAAAGCTGCTTCTTTTACAGTTTGAGCTGTAAGTATTGGCGTGTTTAGGAATACACACTGATGTGATTTACCAGAATTTCTGCAGTTACTGAAGGCCAAACTTGACCATCCTTAGGTTTGGGTATATTGTCTGCTGTGTATTATATTTGTGGTAACCCACGTACCTTTCTTTAAAATAATTGAAAACTTTGAAGCCTTTTCAGATCCTGTGCTTTTTTTAAAATTCAGGCTGATGTTTTTGTAGTATTTATATTGTGTGTTAGTTGTAGAGATAGCAAACCTAACACTGATGATGTACAAATATCCAGAATTTGTCCAAAGTGTTCAGTTTGTGTCCAGAAACAAATAATTTGTGGAATTAACCTTTTCAACATGAGTTAAATTGTCCTCAAACTACTTATAAGTGTGGGATTTTTATTTTTTAAGTGATGCTCGACTTGGATCTCTTGCTATGAATACAAAAGAAAAACAACTTAAACTTCAAGAGTCCCAGTGTGGAGAAGAATGCCAAAGGAAGACAAATTCATATTCTGCATTTAGAGATCATGTTTGTTCTTTGAAAGCTCTGCATTTCATATCCACAGCTTTTTTTCAACTGCAATATGCGTAACTCTTCTCTCTAGTTTGGTAGAGTTCAGTAGAGGATACAGAAGTCAAGAGAAAAAAGTGGCTTTTTGCCAGGTTTTTAGATCTCTAATTGGAATTCGCTTCAGTGTTTATGGTAAGAGAGAGAAAAAACTGAGTATCATCTCCATATTGCATAGGCCATTCTGATATTAGCTATATTTTAAAAGTATTCAGAACATACTTTTTTTTTTCTCCTGTACATTTTCTCTGACTCTTTCCACCTGAGTAAATATAACAAGGACTAGAAGTGATGGTTTGCTGATCTTCAGAAATGCAGGATTTGTAGAAGGGCATAAGGAGCTCCCAGCATAATATAGAAGCGATCTTATGTCCTTTAACTTTTGATGTACTGATTTTGTATGTACTCAGAAAAAGAAAAAAGATAGATCCAAGAAACTCTAACTAGTTGTATTGGGTGTGACTGAGCTGGAGTTAATTTTCCCCATAGCAGTTCCCCCAAATGTGGTAGAATTTCTGGTTAAATAGATACTGGCCACGTCTCTCTTGGCATAAATACACTGGCTTTCATCTAAGAAGAGAGTATCAAATGTGCAAGGCAAAGGATACACCCTGCCAATAAAGTGAGTCATGCCTCACGCACTCAACGTGTGCATCACCTTGAGTATTATGAAAACCTACAAAACCATAAATCTGTTATGCTGTAGCATCACTCCTGAAAGGTGCATCCTTATTTCTGGAACCGTGTTCTCAGGCATTCGAGTCAGTGCCCAGTGACCTGACATCCCTGGAAACATGAGGTACTGAGCACTGACAGATGACAGCTGTAGGCACTAGAGAAATCTGATGAATATATTACAATTCCGAAGCCCTGGTATATCATGGGTGCAAAGCAAAGTTACTCTAGCTGGAAATTTCTTACAAATCCAGGATCCATAAACATCTTAAAGCATAAATTAGCCTTAAACAATAGGGAAAATGTATTGTAGGCTACTAAGTAGTAGTACCCATTATTTTTTCTTTCACTAATTAATACCAAAGTCTGACCCAAGTATAACATAATATTAATTCCCCAAGGATCTTCCAGTTTAAGAGTTAAAGTTTTTAGGGTTCAAAGTTAAAACTCCTGCAAATGAACAGATGATGATACTATTTTCTGTTCATAGATCATCTTTCTTGAATTCATGCTCATAAAACGTCCACTTCCTATGTGGTGGTTTCATGCCTTGTCCCAGTTTTGTGTTGTAGATGCAGCTGATGAATTTCATGCAGTTGTGTTGGAATAGTAACAATAGTAAATGCTGTTAAATTAAACTCACTGTCTTGATAACAGCTCCCTTCCTCGAGCACTGTAAATTGTGCAGAGGAAGTGAATCTCTCTTTAGCTTTAGACAGATAATTTAGCAAAACCAAGGCAATTGCAAACAGAATTTGAGATAAGTGCTGACATGTATGGGACCTAGGGTCTCAATACTTAGGCTCTCAGTGTCTTCTGTACAGGAAATCCTGGCAGTGATTTGATCTGGATGAGTCAGAACAGGAAATAACACATTTCTAGAAAATACTCTGGACACTTTGAGGCTTCTCAATAATTGTGCTGATAATACAGAACTATCCGTGGCTTTATAAAGCTTCCAAAACATCTAGATAATACGCCTTTTAATACAGAAAAGGACGTGTAAGAGCATAATTGATGGTTTGTCCTTATTATTATTTATCAGGCTAAAAGGGCCAAGCTGATCCCAGTCACTGCAGTTGCAAGCAGGCTGCAGTTGGTGTGGAGAGTCTCATAGTTGAGCCATCAATCATTACCTGCCTTATGATGGGAAAAAAATGAACAGTTACAGGTGAAACCAGCTTTTAAGCTTCACTTCTTCTGTGGTTGCAACTTTGTCTAACAAGATGCCTTTTCTAGCAAGGTGTCTCAGAACAGCTAAGTAGTACTTGGGGACATAATCCAGTAAAGGGGAGAGGTAGCCATGTTAAATGAGCACATCTGCTGGATGCTTACATATGTATAGATCTGTACCTGAACATCAGGCAGACTTCTTGAGGCTTTGTAAGGTAGGATTCTGATTCAGGGAACTAGATTTGTGAGGTTTTTGTTATACTTCATCTTTGGTACTTTTATCTGAAGCTAATTAATTTCTATACTTTTATTCCTAAGAAAATCTAGATAATATACTTTGTCAAAATAGTCAGATATTTCAAGAATCCGAATTTAAACATCCAGACAGACAAACCTAAAAGGTGCACTGGTGAAGTGAAAGCCTTCCATCTACGTAGCATATTATTACAATAATAGAGGATCTGTTTAATGCAGTGATGTGTTCCAGAAGCCAGAGTAGGAAAAAGGAGTATAATTCATGCCATTCAAAATGATTTGAAGATTCCACAACATTTCTTAATGATTTCAAATTAATCAGCTTTGTGCTGATTAATTTTAGAACATTCGGGTTCTCCAGATCATCAACTCGCTGTGTGTTTCCATTGTTTAGTCCAGAATAGGCTTTTTTATTTTCCTTGCTGTCTTCATCGATGTCTAAGCTTCTAATTATCCACTCTTACAATTTTAGGGGGCTGTTGATTGAACTACACGTAATGGGGACTCCAACAATTTCAGTAAGACTGCACAGGTTTGGGAACTGCCTCTGTATTTTGATATACCTTTAAAAATCACATTGCATTTACACCATAGCAGACAATTAGGCCACTACCTCTAGTCTGCTGTGTTATTTTTCATTCTTTTCTAGTATTTCTTGCTCCAGCTATTGCAGAATATAGCTTTGGGGGATGTGGAGTTTCTATATATTTTTTGAAGAAATGAGCACCAAATTTCAGCTGCAACCTGTTACTACCTGTTCAATGTGATTTCTGAGAGGCAAAAAGCCTGACTATGCTTTACAACTTGGATTTGTGAATCAATTATTTTTATTTAGCTTAAAGTAGTTTCATCAGCTTCAACTTCCTAAAATGTATTATGATACCATGAAAAACTAAAAGCCATGGTTATTAGCACCTAGTAAATGTTGACCAAATTCCATATTTATGTGTTAATGAAAGTATTCGTATTTTTTTTTATTTTTAACATGCTGTAAAAGGGTGAGAAAACACATGATGGTAATTTTCTGGATCATTAGTTCATCTTTGGCGTGAGTCAGAAGACTTAAAAGTCCAATTTAGTCGGTCTCTGGGGTAAAAAAGTAGAACTCATGAAATACAAAGAGGTGCATTAGTTTTAATTTGTCTGTAATGATAATGAAGTTGGTATGTTCACAGTTCTCTGTCCATTCATCAATAGAGAACTTCCACAGCCCAGCATCTCCTCTCATTTTTCTTCCACAGAGGTGCTGCAGCTTCATTTTTGGACAAAGTATAAGTGATTGCATTTGGACAAGACTTCTTGTAAGATTAGTTACATTTTTAATCAAAATGTCATGGAGGTACAAATCTCACGTGTGCAAAGAGGTTCTTAGTGTTGGAAGGATTCATTGTTCAAGAGCAGCTGCAAATGCACAGCCTTGTGCTGTACTTTCTTACCCTGCAATTACTGAAATACATATAAACCTAAGTCCTCTATATGAAAACGATGGTTGGATCAGTTAAAGATCTGGAAGCCTGATAATGTAGTTTGGCACATAACCTGTAAGTGCTTGGCCCTAGAGTTAAAGCCTCATATCCTGTGTAGAAAGGCCTAAGACACCTGTGTAGTGAATGGGGACGGTTAAGTGATGTCTAAGCAAGTTACATGAAATAGTTTTGATTTCTGTCACTGGAATCCCTGAAAGGAGAGATGAGAATTCAGGAGGTTTTAAATTCTATTCCTCTGTGTAGGATTCAGAGTTTGAATCAAGGATGTACAGAAAGCTTTTCAAACTTCAAAGGAACATGATGAAAACATGGATAATATCATATCTTAATTATGGAGCCTTGCTTGCGTAGCTTAATTCCACTAACTGCCCTGTGAGGAGGAGAATGTGTGTTCAAGAGCTGGCACTGGTATGGGCTTGGAAATGGTACCCAATGTTAAATAGTAATTGTTATTAAATTCCCTGTGCCCGTCTGCCCCTGCTCCAAAACTTGTTCAGCTGAGCATAGGCTATTATGTGGATAAAAGATTGACAACCACACTCGAAGTTCTGAACAAGTATTTTACTGTTTCATCTTTAAAGATCTCAAATTTTGAGACTTTCATGCGTGCATGTGAATTTATTTTTCTCAGCTAGTGGGAATTCCGGGACCTTCTCTGTTCTGAGAAGCGCACGGTTCTTCTGCTGATTAGTTAATTACTCACTTGGGCCTTCTCCAGATGAATATCCTGATATAAATGAAGAGAAACAAAATAATTTCCACCAGGTGTCAGCCCCATTGAATAATGAATAGGAAAATAAATTAAGGTGTTGTTCCTGGTGTCGTTGTTTTAAAAGAAGACTGAGAGAAATATCTCCAGCAATTACATCCTTAAAATGGTGTTTAAATAGGCTGGATGTGTGGAGGGCTTTGCAATTTAGAATGATTATATAAAAATAATGAAACTTGCTTTTTTTCGGCCTTCACTGAAATGGAATAATCAGCACTCTCCAGAATAAACCATATTATTTTCCAATGTCTTCTCATTACTTCATTTGAAGTTATGATTCATATATTATGGTGATTCATATCTTAGCTTCATGAAGCACAGGTTTATTTTTAGAGTGTTACCTTAAATTAGTATGACTAAGAAGTGATTTTGAGGTACAGTGATTTCAGTGGTCCTGCGTCTTCTTGTTAGAATTTAATGTGTTTATATATGACTTACTCTGACACTTTCCAGGGGGTAGGGTGTTAGCTGTGATATATTGGAATCTTTAAGCTCATGAATTATTAGGCCTAAAATGAAATATGCTTTAGCGCTCAGTTGAGAAACATCTTTGAATCTGACATCTGTTATGCAGCAACAGGGGTTATATTCATACCTTCACCAAGCACTATATCATCTGAGAGGCCTCAGGCAATGCTTTGTCATGTGGTAGAGCTCCTCACTTGCTGTTGGGAGATCAGATGGCACCAAAACAGTTTGTCACATAATTTCCAGAAGGGAGGAGGCTCTTTGGAGTTACTTGCAATTTGGGTGTAAATAGGATTAACTCTTGAAGAATGGAAGGTTGCATTCAACTGGAATTTGTCAAGATGTGTGATAGGGAAGTTTATTTATTTCCTCTCTTTCCGACAGGGTTTTTCAGGATTTGAAATTCAGTATTTGGGGCCAAGGAAAACTGAAATTCTCCAGGGTTTTTTCCTCCTTATGCACCTTAGGGACAAGCTTGATCATAAGCCACCATTCATATGAAGAACACCAATTGCTGGTGAGAAAGCTTTTTCTATTTCTACCCCCTCTATATTATACTGCACAAATATTTTGCACTTTCTAATGCAATTCTGTTCACACCTCAAAAAAAAAAAAAAGAAAAAAAAAAGGATTGGGAAGGAAACCCAGAACCCAAGGGGAGATCTCTGAAAATTACCTTTATGCTTGAAATCCTTTATGAACATGCATTGATTTCTGAGTATTTGTATTAAAGAGAAGTTGAGAAAAATTTCTCAGCATCATCAGGACAAAATACTTTTTTTGATATGAATTTTTTTTTATGGAGGTTGTTACATATTGTGAAATACTGACTAGGTAGTGAAACTGATATTTAATTTCTAGGTCCCTTAAAAATTTCAGACTAAAAAATTCATCTAAATCTATTTCTAAATGAATTTCAGCCATTGGTCTTTGCAGAGCTATTATATTTTTATGATCAGATAATTGCTTCTGCTGCCCCTCTCCTCCTGGTAAAGTGGGTATTATGAGCTTCAGTACAATCAATACCTAGAAAGGGAGAAAAATTGCAAGCTTGGAGGATTTCTCTTCTTCTTAGACTAATTCTTCACTCTTTTAAAATGTATGTATGGCTGACAGTTTGATCTAGACCTAGTATCTGTATCTTAAAAAATGTAACAGGCACAAAGAGCTCCTGGCACATGAAGTCATGGGCTGTCGTTTCCTTTAACGGGCAGCAGTGTGTGTGTTTTATGAGGATAGTTTTTATCAGGGGACTTTCAGCCTTTCTTACTCCTCCTGCAAGGTTATGCTTTCCCTATAGAGCGTTTGTAAGGGCCTGCAGGTGATGGTACCAAGGGAAGTAGTTTCACTTTGAGTTTTGACAGCCGTTGCTGCATTACTTCCATAAAGAGTATGTCACGTTTGTTTTCCAAAAGCATTCTTGTTTCTCTGCTGTGTTTGGTTTGGCGTCGAAAGACCTTGAATCCATGATCAGGAGTTGAGGATTATGTTGGGATGATAGGAGAATTGTTTCAAATCCACCTGGCACGTCTTGCCCCGTGGGTACAATTGCTTCTTTCTGCACACTGGAACACATTTTGGAAGCATGAACTTCGAGGATTAATACAGCAGTTTTTAAAGCCATGATGATATTTCAGTAATAAATCTTTCCTATGTTTAAATACCTCATGTGTGTGCACCCCCAGAGCACTGCTCTGGACCAGGGACGCCCAAGGGCCCTGCCTTCTTTGCCAGGCATCCTTGCTCTGCTCTCACAAGCCTTCCTGGTTCTGCCTGCGTGGTGTGGCTGCCACAGAGACCACAGGTTCTGTGCAGAGATGCAACGTGTCCTGCCAGGGAGGATGGTGAACTGCAGAGGGAGGAGCTCAGTGCGCTGGAGCCATCCAGCTGCGGGGTTTGTGCCAACAGGAGGTGGGTGCTTTTTCCATCACCACACTTCAGTGTCCCGTTACCTCCTGTCACTGGCCACACAAACTTAAAATAGTGAGGGTGGGAAAGTTCAAAACACTCCAAGATGCAGCTGAGCCAGCTGTATCTGAAAGACATGTAAACCTATGAAGTTGACACTGGTTCCAGAAAGCAAACCTCTGTTAGTAATACTGGTCTTTATTAATCCGAGCACAGTAGAGTCCTAATGAAGCAGTGTGCTTTCTAGATGCACATTGGTTCGTTTGGCAGCTTCTTGGAGCACCAGCAGAGCCAGCGAAATGTAGTTCATATGCTGATGGGACAAGTGTAGTGCAAATATGCACTTTGAGTATCTATCTGAAAATCCTACTCGGACACCAGCAAGAAAATTGTTCCCCGTGCTTGATTTAGATGTGACCGTTTCCCATACTATAGGCAGAATAGTTTGGTATAAAGAGGGAAACCCTTTTATGAGCATTCTGCATATTCTGTATTGTATGCACCTCGTGCCACTCAAACGGCCGAGGCTGGGATTATGTAAAATCATTAATGAAGTCAAACCATGTAACTAGGATGAACAGTTAACCTGAGCACCGCTGGTGCTTCTTGTCCCATTGCTTACCCAGGAGTAAGGTAAACAGCATTTTCCTCTAACAGTGGAATTGCTTCAAGAATGCTTTTTCAAGCTTTTATTTATTGTATTCACCTCAGGATCATGAATAAAACAAACAGTAAAAGATGCAACGCTGTTCTCACAATAAGGTCAAATAATATAGAGTGAAATCCAACACTCTGCAGGAGGCCAGCACAAGTCATACACCCCAATTAAGCCATCAAAGTAGATTTAAGTGGAATTTATTTGCTGTATACGATTTGAACTGTGAGTTTCACCTTTAGAGAGGCAGTCTACAAAGAACAAATGCTGGGCTTGAACTTGTCCCCAAATAAATCAATGTTATCCTGCTGATACCACAGGAAAAAATGACTTCTGGAGTCAAGTCACTTGACTCTTGTTTGTAAATACCTATTTCTAAACCTTTGGAAAAGTATTTCAGCACAGAAAATAAGGTGAACACATTCCTATCTTGGCCTTACGGCTTTTGTGAATTATTTATTTTAGGTTCTGGGTGGCTTGTTTCTTGCCCTTGCCATCTGTAGATTTAATGTTGTGTATTTCCACTGCAGAATGTTACCCGGTATTGAATATAGAGTACAACAGGACAAGGCACAGGGAGATGGGTAGGCACAGGAAATGAAGATCTTCATGTCAACAACGTTCAAAGAGTGAATGAATATAGAACAAAGTTTTTGTGCTATCTTCTTCTTATCTTTCTCTTTTAGTCCATGTTTAGACATTTCTAGTACACAGCAGAGACTACAATATCATTAAATTTTTATCTTGTGGTATATACAGAACTTGTAGGTTCTGTGTAAACAAGTATTCCCAATACACTGTCTATATTTAAAAGTCTCTGATATTTCTAGAACGCTTGCTTAGGGAACATTTATTGTTTTATATTTGTCAACTTTCTATATTGGCCTAACTTGACACTGAGATTCTGACTCTCCTATCACTTGGCCTTTGTTTTTTATTGTGTGTGTTGGGGTTTTTTTGTGCATGTGTTGTTTTTTGAATTGGTTTGTTGGTTTTCTTTGGGGGATGTGTGTGTGTGTTTGTTTTTTTGTGTGGCTTGGTTTTTTTTAGATAATTAATACCTGAACCTAATGCCTTAGATGAGCTTTTTCTCTCCTTCAGATGAAAAACAGAAAATTACTACTCTGCTCTCTTGTGTATTGTTTAAGATGTCCAGCTTAAGAGAAAGTGGGGAAAACACCTACATGAGCTTAGCTTTTGGCTAAGCTTGTTCAGTTAATGTTTAGTGGAATGTATCTGAAGGGAAGTAACAAGCAAATTAAGCTAATTTGTGTTTTCTCAATGTCCTGTGTGTAGAATTTGGACAGTGATGTAAAATCCTGATCTGCATTTGCTAATTTAAGATTGTGCAAGGAGACTTGTCATTAGGGGAGCTGGGAATGAGGACATTTCTTTCTTCACTCCATATTGAAACAAAAGCCAGAGATTTTTTCTGATGGAACTTGTTTGCTTGAAATAAGTATATGTGATTCAGCATAACATTTAAATATCTCATTATGTCATGTAATATTTTCATATTTTTAATTTTTTTTAAGTGCTGCAATAAATTCGGCCCTTAAAATGTGTGGGTTTGCTCGAATGTAGTTTCAGAACATCAGCCTTTTGCGGACAGAGCTCATCATGAAAGGAACTGTCAAAGATGAATCTGCAGTTTGTTACTGCAGGGAACCAATAAATAAGAATTCAAGCCTGTCAACATTTAGCTGTAAGAAATTTGAAGACATTCAAGCTTTAATGTCACAAACATTCATAGAGTGCCAAGAGAGCTGTCGAAATGTCTTTAATGACACCACTTAATGGGAGCGGATAAATGTAGAATGGGACCCAAGGCCTATACCTGAGGAGTGCCATAAACAACTCTGTCAATACAGGGAAAAATATAGATCACTGAAATCATACTGTGAGTGGAATGGATGTGCTATCAGAATTAAAATGTTGTAGCCTGGGAAGCTGCCAGTGGTTTCATGAGCCTTAGGGAATTCTACCAATTCAGATTGGTTGTATGTATTGATAAACAGATTAAATAAGAACTCCATCAAACAAGAATATAAGATCACTGTTGATGGATCTCATCCAGGTTTCAGAGGAATCCTTTGGAAATGGCCTTTTCAGAAGATGTGTTTCAAAGTTTCGTGCTTTATGAGAGGTAGCAAAAGGTGACTGTGATTGCAGAACAACTCGCATACCTCTCCTGTCTTGAGGAAGTTACAGTCTTCTTTTTCCATTGACATGCCAGCCTTTCATCCTATGAGGGCGTGTTTTCTTTGCCTAGATAAGGACACAGAACACACCTCACTGAACAGAGACCACAGCAATGTCCTGTGGCAGTACATGGCTTTGTGAGACCAAAGTGCTCGTCTTCTGGGATCGAGACCTGGGTGTGATAGTATTAAAATACAGCTGCTCCTGTATTGTATCTTGTTGCGTTCTATCTTGTTTGGTTTTGCCATAAGGTGATAGGAGGATTAAGAAACTAGCCTTACCAAAAGTTGCATTAGAAATAATTAGGAATCATTCATTTAAATTCTCTCATTATTATGTGCAAATACTTATGTAGGTTAAGTTTTAGAAATTAACTCCACTCTTCTCAAGGAGCTGCTTCTAATTATCCATTTTTAATAATCCTCAGTGGAACAGGTACCATTTAAAAAATGCACATTAATCATAAGTAACCTATAATTATAAGTAGAAGTAAGTATACTTGCACTAATGAGCTAGTGACATTTAAGGACATTTGTGCTGAAAGGAATACAGCATTATGAAACGTTATGTCACAAAGGTGAAACACGAGGCAACTCCTCATCTGTTTTTCTTTAATGAAAAAGATTGCATGTGACACTGATTTTTCTGCCAGTCTTGTTTGTTGCAAGACAAAGTGTTGCACGTGGTCTAGGTTAGAATGAGAGCAAATTATTTCTGGTTGTGAATTGAAAGGAAACATAGGGTGAACACAAGCAGTGTCCCTCTGTAGTCAGTCCTTTCATTCTGGAAAATTATTTGATGAAAACTGAAGTGCAGGCTGCTCAACTAACTATTTAAGGTATAATTAACATTAAGGTTGTAATGAAGTCATTGATAGAGGTGAATCTTTAGCAGTATGCTGAAAATCGGTGCTGATCAGAATTGGATTGCTGAACGCAGCTCCAAATATGAACCACGGGAGCGTTTCAGTGGCTATGCAAGTTTCAGTGGCCCTTCACTGATGCAAACTGAGAGTAGCTCTGCAGAGAATTAAGTTTGAAAAACTTAATTTTATTCAGTTAATAAACTGATGCCTACAAATGTGTTGGATTTGTGAATAAAAAGAACCAAATATCTCTAAAATATATCCCAGAGAAGTGTCAAATACATTTTCAGTGAAAATCTATATATTTCTTTAATTTGAATATAAAACTAAGAATTTGAAATGAAATGTGAAAATATATTTATGTGGATTACATACATGAAACAAAGTTAAAAAATTTCTTATTTAATTGGTAACTGGATTTATCATTACAATTGTAAAAATAAAACCAAGAGGCAGAGATCGCTGAAGGTGAATATGCAGAACGCTAGGTGAGTAACATTCTATACATGCAATCGTGACTTGACTTGGAAATTTCTGTCAGTAGGATCTGAACACCTGTTTGCTTATCACCCCAACAAAGGCGTGCAGGAGAAAGGCCAAAGAACAGGAAAGTTGTTGTTGTAGATCATTCAGGATTTTCAGTCCAAGTAACTACACTAGGTTCACGTCTCTGAATCGTGAAGAAGCTGTGCACTTCTTGAGTGCGTTGTATCCAAATGTATATGTTTTCCAGCATTATTTCCCTAAATACTCTTAATAATAAATAAAAATACTAAATATATAAATAAAAAATGAATAATTTAATTTCATATTTTATG
>JANHFX010007521.1:0-18701 GCA_027560015.1 Chloroceryle amazona
GAGCATTTTTACTTCCCAGACTCAGAATTTAGGGTTCCAGAAGCAAAGTGAGTGTGTTTGGGCATCTACAGGGGAAACAGCCATTCGCCCTTCTGCAAGACAGAAAATGTCCAGGACTGGAACCTCTATCTCCAGTTTCACAAGTGGCTAGTGCAAAGAGGAAGAGTAAAGATTTTCATTTAATTTGACAAAAATATTTCTGATGCTAGTAATTCATTTCTACTCTCCACAAAATGAACCATCATTTGCCTTTAATTCACAACTGGAACTTAAAAATGAAACATCAAGACTTCAAACACCTTCACTTGAATTTCTCTGACAGGGGATGCTTTAGACCATTACAGATGCTCCCAAGAAGGAGCATGTCTGCAATAGCATTTCTGAATAACTGAAACTCTTTTAAGAAATTCAGTTGAAAAAAGCAAAAGAAGGAAAAAAATTAAAGTTGGGGAGCAAGACAGTATCTTGGAGGAGAAGCGAGAACAAAACCATGCCATCTTATGCAGCTGGCCATCTGCAAGGCTGAAGGTTTCACAAAGAAGGGAAAAAAAAAAGCCTCTACTGTTCCTGAATCAATGATTTTCCCTTTACAAGCTGCCCATATAGAAAGAGACTCAAAATGGCTCCTCAAGGAACTCGTGCCAAGTCTGAGGTCTGTTTTCTCAGCAGTATTTCCCCCCCACCCCAGCCCCGCACTCCTTTCTTCCCCAGTCACAAGGATGTAAGTATTTATCAGTCCTGTACCCCTGCCAGCATACACTGGAAGGAGTCGAAGGGACCTGGCACTGAATCACAGGGATTTGTGTTGCTAATAAATACAGCAGGCTCCATCCACTGGTGATTAATTTGACTGAAATCTAAACACCAAACAACAAACACTCTTCTGAACTACTTTGGTATCCATTAGTTTGATGTGTTTATTAGACAAGACTGTATTCTTTCAAGTTTATTAACAACAGATTAAAGAATCCACAAACAAATATAGTTTTATTATTTAAAGGTGTGGGTACTATACACTAACATTTCCAGGATCTCACAATAAATAAAACCAAAAATCCCATATGAAATTGTATGTTGGGTGAAAAAAAAACCACCAGACAAACAACTAATTACTATTGAAGATCAGGACAGTGCCAGCCCTTCACACTGTCAGAAGTTTCAGCTCAGAAGATGCAGAATGACACCTCTGGAATAGCAAAAACTCTAAATGTAAATTTAAAACAAAAAAATAAAATGAAGGAACCTTAGAAAACCTATCAGTTCATTCACAGAGGGTCGTAGTAACTAGGAGGGGCTAGGTATTTTTGTTCTATATTTTGCAGCTAAAAAAAAAAATCCTTTTAAACCTTGCAATAAGACACAGAAGATTCTGTTTGCCCAATCAACATCGAAGTATTCCAGCAAAGCTCAGCAAAACCACCAGATCAAAATTTTGTAATTCCCCCCCCAAAGATTTTATGTCTTGCAAACAGGTGTTTACTGGGCTGAAGCACCAGGTAACAACCAACCAAACTGTTAGCAAAACATTTATTTGACAGTTAAACCTCATAAACTCTGTGGTACCACCCTGTCAGTTTCCTCTGGTCTCTACCATCTTTTCTCTCCAGAGCTCTCTCCAATATGCTTCATTTGCAGACCCCAAACTGCAGCACAAGCCAAGAGAGATGCTGTTTCATAAGAAGACTGGCAGTTGTTCTTGCACCAGCAGTAACTGGCCAACACCTCTTGAGCTATTTCTGGACCTCTGGTGGCAATATCACATTTCTAGGATTATCTACATGCATTCTGGGCTGGCTGACATTATTGCAAGGTTGCTCTCCATCTTTGAAAAGTCATGGAGATCAGGGCGCATCCCAAAAGACTGGATGAAGGCTAATATAACCCCCACCTACAAGAAGGGCTTAAAGAAGGAGCCAGGAGATTATAGATCCATCAGACTTACTTTAGCCTCTGGGAACATTATGGAATGAATCCTCTTGGGGGCTATCACAAGACAAATGAAGCACATGATTTGGAAAATCCAGCATGGATTCACCAAGGGCAAATCACGCTTAGCAAACCTGACTGCCTTCCACAGCAAAATAACCTACTCTGTTTATACGGGATAAACAGTGGGCATGGTCTACCTGGATTTCTCCAAGGCTTTTGATACATTTCCCACAGCCTCCTCCCAGACAAACTGATGCATCATGGTCTAGATAAGTGGTCTGTGCAATGGGTGGGGAACTGGCTGATAGGCCACCCCCAGAGAGTGGTGGTAAATAGCTCTTTTTCAAATAGGCAACCTGTCACAAGTGGGGTCCCCCAGGATCATTATTGGGCCCAACACATCATCAGAAGTGATATTGACATCAAGATCGGGTGCACCCTGATGAAGTTTCCTGACAATACCCAACTGAGTGGAGAATTTGACACTTCATAAGGGCGGGACACCCTGCAGGAAGACCCAGATAGGCTGGAAGAGTGGGCCAACAAGAATCTTACAAAGTTCAAAAAAAGACAAGTGGAAGGTCTTACACTTGAGAACACACAACCCACGTGTGCAGCACAGGCTGGACCCTACCTAGCAGGGCAGCCCCTCTATGGAAAGCAACCTGGGCGGCCTGATGGACAAACAGCTCAGTACAAGTGAACAGTGTGCTGCTATGGTAAAGAAAGCCAACAGGAGGCTGGGTGTATCAACAAGGGCATCGCCAGCAGAGATAAAGGAGTCATTAACATACTCTACTCAGCACTTGTCAGGCTACCCCTGTAACACTGTGTTCAGTTTTGGTCCCTGCTATAGAAAAAAAAAGATGTGGACAGGATGGAGAAGATGCAGAGAAGGGCCACAAAGATGATCAAAGAACTGGGAAGCTGCCATATGAAGAAAGGCTGAGAGAACTGGTTTGTTCAGCCTTGAGAAAAGAAGGCTTAGGGAAGACCTTACTGCTATGTTCCAGTATTTAAAGGGTGACTACAGGGAAGATGAAGACTCTCTTTTTACAAAGAGTCACGTGGAAAAGACAAGGGGTAATGGGTACAAGTTACTCCTGAGGATATTCCATTTAGATACAAGAGGAAAATTTCTCACAAGAACAATCAGCCAGTTGAATAATCTCCCCAGGGAAGTGGCGGATTCCCTAACACTGGACACTTTTTTAAGATTTGTCTGGACAGGATGCTGGGCCATCTTATCTGGACTGTGCTTTTGCCAAGAAAGGTTGGACCAGATGGTCCTTGAGGTTCCTTCCAACCTGGCATTCTGCAATTCTCAAAACATAACAAACTGAAGAACCTTACTGCTAAAAGTAGAAACAAAAGCTTGGACTAGGATGCAAGTGGTCACTACAGAAGGAAAAAGGGTGAATATTCATCAATTTTCTACTTACACTATCAGTTCAAGACTCTAAATAAAGGATGATTTCCCTTAATCTCCTGACAGAAATAAAAAAATAGGTTTTGTCTACTCTTATTTTAATTCACAGACCAATAGGACATATTGATATGCTTTTTGTTTCTGTCACAACTTTGATTTAAGTTATTTATTTCTCTTCAGACATTCACAAGCCTTTGAGTTTAGATACCAATAAATTGAAGTGCATCCTTATTACTTAGATGGATGACGACACTAAATTATCCTCCCTGTTTTCTCGTATGGCATTTTAACCCAATGAAGGATCAAACCAAGGACAGTTCAAAAGGATTAAAATACAGCCGTCTTTGTTTGATGCACTGAAGTCAAATTATGATTTCTGCCTCAAGCAAAGTGTGATTCATAACCATCAGCTGGCAATATTTTAAAGTCACGTGCTATTAGACGGGTGTTTGTACCGAAAAGGCTCTAATACCTAAGTCTTAGGTTACTTCAATTTAAAACTCATCAATAAGTAATTAAAAAAAAGAGAGAGAGACTGTTTTCCAGTAACAGCAATCTTATCCTTCCAACAGAAAATTTCTCATAGCATTGTTCTCTCACTAATTTTATTAGAAATTTCTGAATAACCTAACAAATAATCCTTAATAAACAGTGCTGAAATATTTGTTCCACAGATCAAATAGTCAAGTACCCAAAATAGCTTTTCAGTGAAATAATACTTGAAAGAGTCCATTAAATGTGTTATGTTGTCATAACAATATTACAATGCCTGTTATTTGACCATAAACTCATTCAAGAGAAAGAGTCGTACTGATCTTACCAAGGCTTATTAGTTTTCATTGTAGATTCAAATCTTTAGATTAATAAATTATAAGAGGAAAGCTACCTAATAGAAGATTTATGGAGTTTGAGGGGTTGTTTTATTTTAAAGTTTCCATAATATTTGGAAACCTTTTGACAGACTATCTTCCTCTTGTTTTGAAGAGCCTATCTTCACAAGTGGATGCCAACATTATTACAGACTAGAGCTCATAGGAGGGCTTTGCATTAGAGATCTGTTTTGGAAGCTTTTTGCCACCATTCGCACTCTGGCTTTTACTTTGTGCAAATCATTTTATGTGTTCCAGTTTAAGATGGTTGAACACAACTCATCTTATTTATTTTTTTTTAATTCTTATACTGTGTTCTACTACTAGTGCCTATAATTGCCATAAAGTAGCTTGAAATGCACCAGAAAATAAACTTCACATTTTCTCTGGAACATGAAAGACAACCTACCAAGTCAAGTTCATCATACTTTGGTTAAATATATCCAAATGGTTGTAAATCTAGTTTTAAACATTGATAACTCGACTAAAATATTCTTGCTAGTTTTTCCTGTATAATTTCAATATATTTGTGTCCCATAAGCCAACACACTCACAGAATCATTGGTCAGTGTCATTTTCTCCATGAGTTGGTAGAACTCAAGCCCACAGCAAAACTCCCCAGAAAGGTTTCAGAAATCGTGCAGACTACATCAGGCAGGGCTAATAGACATTCTGTACTGACACGATCAGTTTTTCATATTTACATATAAGAAAAATGCAGGAAAATACTACCAACTCACTGCACTAGATTTGGAAATCACTTGCCTGGAAGCTAAAGGACAGAAGTCATCTTGATGCTTTAAAAATCTTCAAAACTTTCCCCATCAAGCATGACTGTTACAAAGATTCTTGAAGATGTTCATAGCTTTTAGTAATATAACATCACAGTTGCATCGCTGGTTGCCCCCATCCTCCTTTGGGTTTATCAGAGCAATTGTCCAAACAGAAGCGAGCATTTCTCCCAGCCTCAAACAGAATGGCCTCAGTCTATCACGCTGTCCTGCAAAACACATTGAGCAGCTTGATTAACTACCACTCTTTAAAATATCTTCTGACCACTGCCATGCAATAAATAGGAAACCTTCTCAAAACCAAAGCATTCTTTAACACTAGATATCTGTCCTAGACAGCTGACCAAAACTTCTACCATCTCTATACATGTTAGGCAAAGCAGACATAACTCTTTCAGACAATGCACAACACATTTCAACACACTAGCATTCCTTAAAAAAAAACAAACAGTCCCACAGACTTGAAGGACAAATTCTTTAAAAATACATCTGCTAACATTCGTTTGTTCAGCTGTGTTTCAGGATCTGTTAGAAGGTTACAAGGAAGCAATATATTAAAAGCCAAGCACCTTGCAGGTTTTTCAAGGAATTTCCAAACCAGGTACCTTGTCTTGAACTAGCCTTCCTTTCCCAGGTGCTCCGTGTAAACATACAGCCACCTCTTGGCTAAAGCAAATATAATCCCAGAAAGAAGGAGGATCAATATACGAGTCAGTACGTGAATACTGTGTTATTAATTAAGACAAAATACTTAAGAGAGTATAAAGTTGCCAATCTATTGCATGGTGGTGTGGAACAGGGGATGGTTATCCTTATTAATGAAGGATTCCAATTGCTCAAGAAGCCAAAATAACTTGATTATAGCAGCAGCTTGGTTCAATGTTACCATATTAGTTATGCTAACCCAAAAATAATGCAAGGTGGAAATTAAATACCCCTAATAAAAAGTATCCTACTACCACTAAACCAACAGGTTTTGTTGTGGGTTTTTTGTTTGTTTTGGTTGGTTGGTTTTTAAATCTGTTGCTGTCAGAGAGCAGACTCAGGTACACTTCATTTTGATTTGTAAAAGTTAATATTCCCGAGACATACCTTCAGTCTAGGGGTCAAGACAGCCTCAAACCTAAAAACAAACCAGCTAAAGTCCCCAGTATTGCCTTGTTTGGGGCTAGCATTGTGAATATACTCACATGTACATTTTCCTCCCGTGTTTTACATCCTTACCTAGCCTGCTGACTACTTAGAGCATTAACTTTCCTCCTAACCAAATCAGTGAAGACCCCAAACTAACCTTAAACAACAGGTTTCTAATAGCCCCTCTCTAGTAGAGGGGAGAGAGAGATATATAAAAGCATAATCTCTCAAGCTTAAAACAGTGCTACAAAATGGAAGAATTCTCACTCTCCTATGGCTTTAAAGAGCTATTTCTGTATTTTCCTCCTGGGCAGGCCAATTTGGCACACACAGCATTAATTTTGAGGAAGGCTAATGCTGCTAATGAAGGATTTTCCAGGTAGCACAAAGGAAGCATTTAATTACATTTGGGCCCGTTGAGCCCAAACTCTAGTAAAACAAGTCAAAAGTGAGTTGAGAATAATAAAACAGGATCTGTGTTTCACTCCGATTCCCTGAGCAGGATGGGGAATTTGCATAACATTTTAATGTAGAGTAAAACTGCAACTCTTGAGGTTAAACTCTTTCAGCAAGAGGCTAATGAGAGAAACACCTCGGAGCTAACCCTACTAATGATCCTATGTAAGAAATTTAAATAAGGATGGGATTAGATGGGAAATTCCTCTTGTGCATGGTGAATTAGGAAGATCTAAAAAGATCTGCTGTGCCTACAAAGGCATTGAAATTACAGCCCAGATGTAAGAAATACTGAGCTCATTATGCCACTGACATGGCTGCTGTGGTGCTTCATTCACTGCCTGGGTTATAAATGCTAGTTTTAGACTCATGTCCAGCTATGTTTCATATGTCCCTGGGTGGATACTTCCATGTCTCCTAAGGTTGTATTTCTCCACATGCTTTTTTTTCTAAGACTAATACATTAATACCTACAACTTGAAATTCTTTTATTCCCCTGTTACTAAAACTGGTCAAATGTTCAATGTCTTCTACATGTCCCATACAGTCATGTGTTGTCTAAGCTACCAGACAGAATCTTGTAATTATAGAAAAGGTATTTACATCATCCAGTTTTCTCGTTGTAACTAGTGGGAAATAATTCACTCAACTTAGTTACATGGGGATCTGTTCATAAAATTATCCCAATTTTGTTTGTTTACTGAGACCAACAAGCATTTTGTAGAAAGTTCTAAAACTAACATGCAAGTTTTTCTACTTGCTTTCAGGTCAAGAAAATAGTGATACTTTTAATTTCTACCTTTACAGATCTGTCCCAGGATCACAAACTGGGCCACGGTTAAATCATGTCAAGTTTATTTTATTTGGGACTTCTTTGTTCAAAAGAGGATTTGAAGGTCATCCACTGTATATCTACCCAAAGAATTTGAGGATTTGGTGGGTTGAAAACCTATCATGGGTACCTTTCCCCTGAAAATGGGATTAAATAGGCAATGATGTCCAATCATACATTTACAGGTTAATCATATGACAACCTACTTTATACCTTAACTTAGGAGCCTACATTCCTTGATCAGTCCGTGGAGAAAAATTCCTCAACAGGATGACTGAATATTTTTTGTGTATTTACAGGTAGACTGCTGTCACTTAATAAACTCTCTTACTGAGAACAAATTTTTACCTCACTGTGTTCCAGCTGAGCACTGCTTTTTTTTTATTTTTGGTCAGCACTGATCTCATCATCTCATACTGTCCTAAGTGTCAGCATCCTCAACTCAAAATTAATAAATGGGTTTTCTGCTATTGATGCAATGCTCTGTTCATATTCTCCTCTGGTGACGTTCCCATGAGGAATTCCGCAGGGCTAACAGCTTAATTGTCAACCCTCTTCTCCAGGTGACACAGGCTTTACACATTCTTGCAACACAATACCTATATATACATATATATAAAATCCACTGCTGTTCACTTATCTTTTTGTCCAAATATCAGGCATAGTCTTGTGTAGGTTCTCAGAGCTGGCACAGTCCCACAGGTGCTCTGCACACTGTAACTCAGTTTTACATGCCTTTCTCAGGTATCAGTACTTGTCTATCATTACTTCTAGCATCATGGATTGTCTGTCAAGTCCTGGCACACTTCTATTGCTTTCTCTAGGTTTAAAACTTTAAGTTTTAAAAGTTATGTTCCAGAACAGAGTCCTGCCTTTAATCAGACATTCCACTAACATCTCAAATTTTAAATACTGGCTTTCCAGCTTGAAAGCATTTAATTGCTTGGGAGAGCCTTACTTTCTTTTTGTGCTGCCATTACTCTTCAGAACACCACAACAGTGTTTAGGTTGGCCTCCTTTGCCTGAAGTTAACTCAAAACCGTTCAGGTATTGCAGCTGAACTGCCTATTGTCAGTAATCATTCCTTGAGATACTGACTGAAGCATTATGTGCTCTTCATCTGCCAGCTGTATAACCAAAGAGCTGCAGCAGTGGTAGGTGAGCTAACTCTTCAGTTCTTTCCAGAATATTATCTTTGGCCATTGCATTTTCACCACTGTGTATTTGCTCAGTAACCACTCAAAGCTTTTGAGAGGAGCCTCTCCACCACCTGTGCTCTATAGTTATTGCTGCTGTTTAGCGTGGTTACTTGCACAACACAACAGCTGCCTACTAGAGTCTCTTAAGAGCTCTGCCCATCAAGTTTCTTTCAGATAACCCCTTTCATCACCCCTGATCTTTGAAAACAACCACGGTCATGTCCAGTATTCAAATTACACTAGCTACCTGTATTGGTAGAGTAAATATAATAAAGACATTTTATTAAAGTTGTTTCTGTAATCTGTGTGCTGCTGCTACTGATCTCTTCAAGAAAACATCATCATTTCATACCATTAGATTTTCATGCACAGTTGACATCTAAAACCCAATTGCAATGGCACAAAAGCAGCCTCAGAGTGGCCTAAAAGCAGCAGCAAAATCTGATCGTTTCTAGGCTAGAGTTGCAAGCCCTAAATATCTTACCCATTAAATTTCAAGATTTGGAAATGACTGTTCTACACAAGACACAACTGCAGATAAATCCTCCTACTGTAGATTATTTTAAGGCAATTAAATAAAAAAAGTAATTTTTTTAAAAAAAAAAAATCAACCCCCAAAACCCCATACCCTCACTGCAGGATTATTTAGAAGAAAAGTTAATCAAGTTGTTCCAAGTTTCTCAGCAGCTCTGTGAGAGACCTTGATACTTACTTTATTGGGAGGGAAGGATTAGAAGAGAGACTTTGGTTCAGATCTCTAAAAACTAGAAGGGGGGTCCACTAAGGACCAGTACAGCAACGTCTTTGCTATGCAAGTACAGATTTCATTTTAAAAAGGAAGTTTGTCTCTGCTTTTTTTCTGCCTGTAAAATCAGCCAGGGTAATATTGCAACATGCTACCTCTGTCTGGAAGCACAAAAGGAAAACTGGAATTTCGTTCAGTAGGGATCTGTAATTTATATGGTCTCCCTCTGGGTCTAACACTCTGACTAATGACATTTAGAAAGACACGGTTATCAAACTTCAGACCTCTATACTTCAATTAATCACAATCCATCATATCACATATACATTGGAAAAGGCATTTCAGACTCCGTATCAATCACCATAATTAATTTCAAGAATCAGAGTCATGACAGGCAATATAATTAAAAGAGGCAGGCTTGAAAAGAGTTGGAAGGGAAAATGGTTGTGTTTGGGGGTTTTTTTTTGTAATTTTTTTTTTTTTTAAACAATGTCATCTTCCAGTAACTTTCCTGTTTCATCCTATTCCATCTCAGCCTCGAAGGTTACAGACTTTGCTTCAAAGAATTTCTTGGCACTCTCATAGTCATAAAACAAATATTCTATAACTTCCAAGATCAAACACACTTTGGCGGGATGCAAAATAGCTACCTCTGCTCCAGTTTGGGCAGACACGCTTGTAAAGTATTGAATTTTTGCCTCTGCACCTGAGCAGCACATGATATATCATGAGATATGCAGGTCTTCATTACGCTTGCCTTTCAAAAAGATTGCTCGTCCTTCCCTACAAGTAGAACTAGTACCTGTCTGAATGTGCTTTTCAAAATGAATCAAACATAGCACAGGATCCATCAGAACCTTTTGTACTTCTGAAACTCCAAGACTGCTCCATTTTAATGTAGTAAACGGTGCTTTTAATACAAGCTCCACTCTCATAGGCAGAGACTGTCTGCTAAGAACTGTGTTCCAAAATGCTCTTGGCTTTTGAAGGTAGGATTTCTGGGTTTGGAAGAATCTTTTAGATTTCAGAAAGAACATCATTTGATGATTTGTGGTATGAGGGGACAGAAATGATACCAGCACAAAACAAAACAGGAAAGCCCATATACCTTTAAGTAAAAGTGTTCCCTCTCCCTTGTTTTCTCAGTAAAAACTGAATAAATTTAAGGGTGAATCGTTAGAAGCCTTCATATTAAGCAAAAAGAAAAAATAAAGATTAAAAAAAACCCACAACACACACACACAAGGAAAGTACATCTGTTTTTCCAGCAACTGAAGTCATTCATGTCCCACAAGTCCTTCTCACAGACATGCTTGCATTGAAAAGACAGGCACACAAGCTTCAAGATGAACCAGCAAGATTAGCAGAAGTATTCCTGAAGCTCTGAATTCTCTGCTCCAGGGGCTGAGAGAAGTGAAAGAAATCGGATTTCTAAGCCATTCTTCATTATCTTTTCTTCTCTCCTGCCACCTAAGACTGGGCCAAGTAAGAGAGAAAGGCAGCTTCCCAGATGCTTTGCACTTCACAAAGCAAAGCCACTGGAAAAATGACTTAGCATCTTGCTGACTTTCAGAGTTAACACAGTGACACAGAAGAACCATGTGTCCAACTTGTCTGTGATGGAACTCCAGGGATGGTGTCTACAGAAGGCCACACACCAACCTACAAAACGACTCCAAAAGTTAACTTTAACATCTTAGACTGAACTGCCAAGAGGTTTGACTTCAGCAGAAAGAATCATGGGGGGGTGGATGTGGACTATTCATACAATTAGTCAAGCTGTTCAAATTTTCCAGCAGAAAACTGTGTTTCAGTGGAATGCACACATACTGCAGCACTATGAACTCCTCTGAGCCTTTCCCCAGAGACCAAATAAACTGAGTTACCTCCCATATTAGCTGCTGAATTCATCAAGTCCTCTGACTACACACATGCTGGGTTCCCAAATTCACTGGGCGAGGTAGGGTCTTAATATAGCATAATATACATAAAACTTTCTAGTCTTTTTGCTTTTTAAATACAAAATACACCCGTTAATTACCAAGTAAAATCACTAATATTTAATGTAATAAGACTAAACATTTAGGCTATTAAAATAGCCTGACCTTTGAAAAGTAAAAATATTTCAACTTTGTACTGTAAATTGAAATCAGAAGCATCAAAGCTAAACATTTTTAATGAAGTGCTTTATGTTTACACACAGATGTGTGTGTAAACATAGAGACACACATCTCCACTAGTTCTTCCAAAATACAAATTCAGAATTTTTTTCCTATAGAAAACACTGGCTTCAAACAGAAACATTTTTCAACTTTCCAGAGTACTGCAAAACATAAATGCTGGTTCCCAGCATGGTTCCTGCAATTTAATAAGTGCCACAGAAAAAAAAGCAGGAAGAAAATTACCAAGTTAGTATTCAAAGCAGGCAACTGAGCACAACAACTGATTCAGAGGGCACATTTTGAACAACAACAACAAAAGAATTTAAACATATAGAATTTAGTGAGCATTGATGTTTTCAATGATGTAGAAATTAAGGAATTTGTAGGAAAAAAAAAAAACAGGCTAACAGTTTTTGGCCTTCTGTAACTTTCTGCAAAGTGAAGCATTCAAATGGTCTTTAACTACTGTTTGTGAGCAAGAATACAGACTCAGAAAGAGAAAACAGACTGAAGCTACTGATGCTTCATTCCCTGGCTTCTAGAACTTTCCAGCATAATGCAAAACTGTGCAACTCTAACATGACCTCCTCTATACAAAGACAACAAAGTGCAACTTGATATAGATTATGAACCTGACTTTACAGTTTGGAAAATTGATATAGAGAGGTGAAGCAAGCTGCCCAAGGTCTGAAACTACGCAAGCAAGAGAAAAACCATCCAGTTCTCCTGACATGGGGGAGCCTAAATGGGAGTTACTGCTCTGCCACTTCCACATAACTGGTAAAATTCCATTCTTTCCTGCACAGTTACTCATTCACTTACTGATAGACGGTACTACTAGCTAGGCTTTACAGGTCAGGAGGATCTCAAGGACTGCCAAAGGGAATGCTAACAACTTTAGTAATAATTGGACAGCATTAGATGAGGAGCCAGAAGCAGCCAGAGCTGGATAGGCATAAGGTCTCAGCCTTCAGGGGATCTCTCTCTCCTACATAGCTTTTAAGGTTTCTTCGGAGATCACTGACAAGGACTTATGGGCAAAATCATAAGGTGATTTAAAAATAAACAAATCCAACAAAACAAATAAACAAACAAACCACAACACACAAGCAAAGTACAACTTGCTTTCCACATGCAAATATTATCATCTTTATTACAGGAACAGCCAAAGACCTAGGAGGGCCTGTTGTGGTGGGCACCCACCTACCAAGACAGTCTTTCCCCAGCAGGGCTTATGACCCAAACAGACCAAAGACAGGACCAGAGAGAGCAGACAGGGGAGGTACAGAACATTGTTCATCCTGCCAGCAGCTCACAGCCTTACCCTTTCAGCTGAAGGTGAGCAATGTCTCACCCACACACAGAAATGCCAGTCCTACATAGTTAACCATGCTGTTCTTCACAGAATGCCCCTGAAAGTCCACAAGTGCAGAACAGCTCACCCTCAGCCCATCCTCACTGCAAACTCTCAGAGAGATGCTTCTGAGCAATACCCTTCATATTTTGTGGTGCAAGGCAACAAACCCCACCACTCTGTCTCTTCAGGCTACCTTTCACCCTAGGCTCACACTTTCCAGGAGCTATTGAAGCTCTGAAGAGACAACTGGCATTTAGATGATAGAAAAGGTCAGGGCTCTACGGCACAATGCAGCCACTCATGGAGCACACCAGCCACTGAAATATCATTCCTTCTTTCTGATGACAAAGGGCACCGAGCACAACAGGAAACAACACAGCACCATCGTGCTTCCAAGAACTAGTGGGCTTTGACTTACTTCATAAATCATAAGCTAAGAAAGATCATCAAATTCTTTCAGACGTGGCTGCTTCAGCTTCCAGCACCCATCGCTGACTGCTGTGCTCTGCAAGCCAGCAGCAGCTTCTTGCCATCTCAATCACAGACTGATTTGGTTCCCTGCTCTCCTTTCTTTTTTAGCAGACAGCAATAACTCCTCACACCTGCTAGCACAGGCCAAGCTCATCAGTAGCCAGGTGGCCCTGGAGCAGGTATTTATGCTACCCTGCTACAAACCTCAGCCTGGATTCTCCTGGAGAAGCTCTCCAAGAAGGAAGTGACATCAATATAAACTTGTTCCTACATAGACTGAGGATCATAAAGTGCCATGAGATCTTGTGGCAGAAATGCAAGAATGCAATTATTTTTCCCCTCCCTCTACAAACCAAGACATGGCCAGGGCTAAACCCACTAATGGTGCTAACTTTCCAGACTTTACAAATTTCCTGATTTTTAAGCACAAGATTCTTCTCCACTTAAAAATGTGAGGGCTGAAGGAGTACCAGCACTTTCAGGACAGACTGCTGATTAACAAAACAACCTTATTTTCCTAATTGCACTTCTAATAAGCACAAAAAAAAAAAATCCTCTTTACTACACAGTACCTACACAAAAAAAATAAAAAAATAAATCCTTTCTTTACAGGCAAAACTAAATGCTGAGTCAAAACAAATCCTTCTAAACTCCTTCAGCTGAGCCTCCCTTAACAAGAACAAGCTGCCATTTACCGATGAGACTGAGGATAGCTGATAAGGTGGGAGGGTTCTGCCTGCCCAATTAAGGGATTAAAGAGGATGCTCTTATCAACAACAATCCAGCTACAGTTGCCACATCCCAGTGTCTTGCTGGAACCAGCACAGAAATTCTATGATTCACAGACAACCCTATAAAGTTTTGAATCATTTTTAAGTCTCTTCCAAAACATACTTAAGACTTATATTGAAATATGTGCAAACTGACAAAGTGGACCAGAAAAAAAGCCTTTTATCTCACCAAAGGTCACTAGACAAAGCCTTGCAGTGTAGGGGATTGCACATTCTTAAGAGTTCATACCTTCTGAGTAGTAGTATGGCACCTTTCTAGCCTAATGAAGTTCTGAATAGGTTTTTAAACTCCATCAAGAATATATAGAAAATGTTCTCAGTTTGATTTGCAAAACTAACAGAAAAGGGAAATGAAAGTTTCTAAACCCACATATGCCTCTTTTCAACATGCAAAGATTTGGAGGTGCCTTATTTCCAGTGCACAGACGCCCTTCCAAGCCTAATCTCTCTGATTACTTTTTGAGACAGAGATGGAGTATTTCCAGGATTTTAGAAAGTGTCTGGTCCATATGGTCAATTATTATAAACATAAACATGAAGCCTCCTCCATCCAGCCCCAGCTGCCATTCCAGCGCACAGCTTTGGTTCCTGAGACTCCACACATCTCCACCCAAGACCATTCAAAGTGTGGGATCATCAACACCCATTCCCAGTGATCTTTCTTGCTTCTGATTTTCATCCAAAGTCATACCAGTCTGTTTATAACACTGTACATAAGTAAAGACTGTACTTTAATCAAGACTTATTGAATAAAATCCAAAAAGAAAAGAAATAAAAATTATGTAATCAAAACTGCAGTGTGACTCTTACTACTCAAGTTCCTCTCTAACCATATACCAAAGCTAGAAACCAAAAAGCCTCGGGTTTGCTTTTGTTTCTTTTATTAAATCTCCTTCCAAATATCTTGCAAATTTAAACTATTGAAACACAACCATCAAAAGACAGTCACAGAGTAAGAGAGGTAATTTGGGGGTGACATTTTCAGTTGAGTGCATTTAGAGCTCTGCAGTCCACCCTGCAGCTTGACATGTAGTTTCCACTAATGCACAGCACTGTCCGGTCTCAAGAAAGCTTTAGAAGGCTGCAGTGTACTTACCATCTGTGAAAAATGGTACTAGGTTCCCAAGGTTCTTCTTTATGAAGAGACAATAGCAGGCAAATGCATTTTTTAAATGGCATAGATGGACAGACACCAAAGCAAGATTTGTTTGTTTGTTTTACCCAAATGCACGTTGACAGCCA
The DNA here is from genome assembly GCA_027560015.1 of Chloroceryle amazona. Taxonomy (NCBI): domain Eukaryota; kingdom Metazoa; phylum Chordata; class Aves; order Coraciiformes; family Cerylidae; genus Chloroceryle; species Chloroceryle amazona. Next base: position 15,408 of record JANHFX010007521.1, read on the forward strand.
GTTTAGAATGCTGGCTTTAGCAAGCAAGATGTACAGTTGTTTCACAATACCTTTCATATAATTTATTTTCTGTAGAACTACATTTGAAGTCAGAAATAAACAGATTGCTTCAGGGTGATATATTTCAATTTATGTGTCGTAGTTCCATAGATGAAGAATGTGGTTTTATTCCTATAGTCAAGTTTATATTTCATTTGCAGCTCAATTCAATGTGATGTTTATCTGTTTATTTCCCCTTTTCACATCCTCACTGAAATGGGCTTGTAAAACAGACCTGGCAAATTCTCTCCTCACCCTCAACCTTCTTCCAGCTGTAAACTGACTGTACTACATAAAAACCTTCTAAATAAAGCTAGAGTTAATTCAGTAGAAAGATCCATGACTGATTAGAACGCTTTCCATTTCCTTTGGCTTATGTGAATAGTGAAATAAGGAAAACAAACAGAAAAGATAACTGTGCTCTGTTAAAAGATAATCCCTTAGTATAATAATTGTCTAGCAAGGTTGAGCACTACAGCGGGCAAAAATCCAGTTAGTGTTCAGTAATTATGTTCCCATTTATTTATAAGAATTATGCTTTCACATAGGTTCAGGTCATTTAGAAATGCTCCTTTTCCCCAAGGCTTCAGCTATATTTATAATGCAGTACCCCATACTATTTTCCTGGTGTTATGGCAACAAGGAATACAATATTTAGAGAGCTATCAAGTTCTGACAAGGCCAGGAGCAGACTCTGCATCGCCCCATCACGTTGCAACGAAGCAGGATGGGTGTGCATGCAAGGCTGTGGCCACGTGTCCGTCTGTACGGACACATGTCTGTCAAGTCTGCAAAAAACAACAGGCGCAGAAATGACACAAAACTGTTTTGTTTCTTCTTTAAATCTCCTGGCTAGAGGTACTTAATCATAGTATAGATAAGACTGTGCTGACTCATTCAAAAGAGAACCTGAAATTCAAGATAGATCACTTCCTTCCTACTTTTCTTTTTTTTAATTATAGAGTGAGGCTACACTCACAAGGTCACTGAAAGCTACAGAAATATTTCTTTCTGCCTCAATAACTGAGATATTCCTATGCACGTCTCCACATCTTTTAATGTTTTCTTCTACACATCAGTAACCACAGGAAGCTCAAGACCCACCTAACCAGGTTGCATGTCGCTATCGAACATTGTTTTTATCTAAATGGACATTCAGCTCTTTCACTGACTTCAGTTTTCTAGCATGCTCACTTTGCACCAGCCAGCAGATCAAGATCTGCATTCACCCACATGGGAAGCAACTTTGCTGTGCTAATGACTAAGTGGGAAGAGTTCAACCCACACCACTCGGTATGAAGTGCAACCAGTCAACATTGCTGCCACCAAGAAGCTGAAGCTGGGAGGAATGCCCCAGAAGTTTGTTTTTTACCTCCTCAGTCTCCTAGCCACCTCAAGTAGTTAGTTCACAGGATTTCTTGAGAAAGTTTATGTAACCGAAAAAATAATAATAGAAAACACTGACACACTGCCAGGGACCTGGTGGAGAGAAGGCTTTAGAATTAAGTTGAAGAAACTCTACTCCAAGTAATTAGGCAAGGAGAAAATAAATAGCAGATATAAAACTAGCAGTGAGGCAGAAGACTGTGTCATCAAGACAAGTGAAGGGGATGAAGTGAGGCTGCCTGGTTATCCAGCTTGTCTTCCAGAACAGACCTTATCCCCATCCCGGAGCATTAAAACAGAGCAGAGTCCTTTTCCACAGAGCCATTGTCCTGGTCGGGAGATGATGAGGTTTTATCCTCTCGCTCAGGCTAACTTCTGGAACTAATTACTAATAGATGCAACCAAAGTTCAGCTGAGCTGGCAAGTGCTTCACTGAAAGGTTTCCAAAATCAGCAGCTGTCACGAGTCTTGAAACGATAAAGATTTCTCTGAAGATGCGGCTTCCACAAGAGCGCTGCTCAGATACAGCCAGTGCCAGCAACACCACAAATGCACTGCCACGCTGCCTAGACCCAAAACCTGCTCAAAGTGTGCAAGGAAGATATCTTTTTGTGTGTGGCACATAGGTGCAGGTGTCAAAAGAAGTCACTGAAATAAGCTGTTCACCCTTTGCAGGCAAAGGAAAGTCACATAACTGAGTTTGAGTCCAAACTCCTTACTGTTGCCTGGTAAAGTATCTCACTTTACTTGTTTCTGAACTCCAGATTGCAGAACTACTCTCTAAGATGCTATTCATTTTTATAATTTAAAAACTGCTAAAACAATGATTCTTATTTTTAAAATATAAATTTAATACATCTTACCCCTTGGTAATGTTTTCTGATAGCTAGATTTGTTGTTATTAAAATGTATATAATTACTTGACAAATCATGGGATATGAACCATAAAGGCGCAAGATTTCACACACACCCCCCCCAGTACTAACCCTCTGAAGTCACTTTTTCCTTCACACAACACATTTCTTTTGGTTGTCTGTTCTTAAAAAAAAAAAAATGGACAAAAGAAATTCAAAAATTACACTTGAGAAACAAAGTAGATATTTTACATATATTGTGGACTCTGAAGAGAAGTATATACACTTAGGCAAAACAATAATAAAAATCCCTGTTCCATTTACACAAGCCTGTGGATCACAAATACTTCATGATATTTACACAGCACATTTGTAGCCAGAGTTTTCCCCCTTAACACCAGTGTCAGGTGCCCACCCCTCTTCTCCTTGGTCAAAGAAATCTGCCCTAAGGGCTCTGTGCCTGACAAGTCTGTCGCAGCATCATGGGGACGGACAGCCTAGTGCAACTTCTTCACTGGGGACAGAAATCACCCAGATGAAAGGGGGAAAACTAAACAGTTCTACTCCAGGGACTGGTTTTAGTCACGTGTTTCCCTTCAAACACCTGCTCTAAAGAGGAAAAAAAATTGGATGGGCAAAAAGAAAAAGTGAGAACTAATGTAAGAGACTGTAGTGGGTCAGTCGTAATTCCCGTGTAACAAGGCTTATGCACTAACCCTCTTCAAAACAGACCACTGACCTCGAGATACTTGTATGAGGCCACATTTAAAAACATATTATCTAAAACATTGATTATTTATAGAATGGTAAGATATTTCTTTAGTAGGGAGTCTTGATATATGAAATGCTTGTACTTTTCTTCAGTACCTCAAAAATTTGTCCTGGATAAGACACACTTCAGAATCCATATTTCAAACCTTTTCAAAACACTTTGCTCATACTTTAAAGCAAAGGAAAAAAAAAAGGAAAAAAGAAAAGGGGGGGGGGGGGGGGGGGAAGGGGGCGAGACGAAACG
>JANHFX010007521.1:18801-47761 GCA_027560015.1 Chloroceryle amazona
AACAAGAACGAAAGCCAGAAATAGAAGAAAAAAGAAGACAAGGAGTCCGGACGAGGGCGCGGGAGGGGGGGTGGAGAGAGAAAAAGGATATACCAACAACATTGAGAGACTGGATAAATAGTTCTAGTCTGGATCTGAGTACATCCAGAGACACTCCAACTGCCAATTGCACAGAGAGCTTAATAATAAATCCAGCACAGAAGCCTAAGGACTACATGCAAGAACTAAGACTTCTCCCCTCAAGAAGTGGACTGTAAGCACATACAACTTTCCCAAAACCACTAAGCAAATAATAAACACATCACTCAACTCCAGAGCAAGTCTGCAGACCTGAACAGTGCTCTTTAGCACACTCCTCCGCTCTCACCCAATTTCTTTCCTTTAAATTACCTTCTACCATTGTCTGAAGGACTTCACTGTTTGAATTTTTCCTTTTTTTTTTTTTTTGGCTACATCCAGCATGTATAAAAGACCCATTGCCCTCTTGTGGCTCTATTCCTTCTGAGCAGACTTTGTCCACAAGGAAGCCGTATCTGACAATAGCCCAAAACGGTCTTTTTGTACCTTTTAACATTTCCATCATGAAAGGAAATGTTGGCTTATGTCCAGGCCCAAGATTTACTGTAACCTTCCAAAGGAACATCTAGTTGACTAGAGCAATTTATTAGCCATGCCAAAAACAAAGGCAGGCAATACTTCTGGCATGTTTTTTTCCAAAGGCACAAGTGAGAGATTACGCCTCTGTTTGCCATTTCTACTTTCAGAACACAAGATGCTGTGTTCAGTTCTCTTAAACTTATTTTAAGTCAGGCAATTTTGATGTGGCTCAACAACATGGCAGAAAATGAAACCCCATCACTGAAAGGAATGCAACTACAAAAAGAAATGCCACTACATTTGGTCATACAAGCCTTCCCGTATGCCCCTTCTTGTATACAAAAATCACAATAATGTCTACAGAACCCAACCCAATGGCTCCAAATACTGAGAAACTTGCCTCTTAAAAAAAAGAATACACGTTCATATTCACCAGTGCATTCACGTATGCAGCATGGACAGCAATGTGAAAAGTAGAAATCCAGCTTTTATTCCCAAATAACTAAGTGCAGGTTGATGCTCTGTGGTTTCTGATGAGCGCAGAGACTTGTGTCAACCAGCAATGAGAAGCTGTTAATTCCTATTCACCTCTTTTATTCAGCACTTCCTCCCTTTTCTCCCTAACATCTCTTGGAGCAACTCGTGATAATTTGTTCTACATACCTAGATTCTCCAAATCCACCCCTCACACAGTGTGGTTCACTTTCCAAAAGTGTTTTCTGTGCCTCAGCCATGAAACCAGCAAAATGATGAGGAAACAGTCAAACGGGTTATTTTTCTACACTAGCTGTTAAGTGTGGCAAAGGACTGAAATCAGATAGTAGACAGGTATAACTAAAACCCACAGTGTCTTTACAGTGTCTCCATACTAAGATTTCACATACTATTGTGACATCAGACACAGCGTGTATCACATTTGATGCCATCTTAGCTACAAGTTGGTCATGTTTAAACACCATGACCTACCTTTCTGGAGATCATAACTTCTCATCTCAGGTGCTTCACTTTCACTATCTGACCATATTCACAATATGTACAAAAGCACCATTGAAGTGCCCTGGATTAGTCTGTGGGGCCAAGCTAAGAATATTTCAAGTCCATCTTCCTACATAAACTGAAAAGGCAGAGTTGAAAAAAAAAAAAAATAAAATATTGGAGCTTACTGTGTCTAAAGAAGCAACAATTATTCTTTTCATTGAACTTCTGCTCTATCACTGCCCCAAAACCTTAGCTACAATGCTCCAGCAGGTAAATAAATTATTTCTTTTAGATGTATGGAGCTCAGGAATGTGGAAAACCTAAAAAAGCCCAAAGCACAAAATAAGGAATAAAAATAATTAAATAAATGGTTGGGTTTGTTGGTTTAGTTTGGTGGGTTTTTTTTCATTAAAAAGGAAAAAAGAGAGATCATCAAGCCATCAATGAACACAGAAGTCATGTTTGGTTATCAGAGTACTTAGGATACAGGATGTGCAGCTTTATCTCACTGTTTGCGATTACAAACCTCATCATCTGGCTCCCAATAGGTTCAAATTTGGTGGCAGATGTTCGCAAGAAATCACAAGGGAGAAAATGTTTTTACAGTTAAAAGTGCATAAGGCAACTTTTTCATTTTGCCACATTTTTGTCACCCTCCCATTTTGAACCATCATCCTTCTCCCCCTTATCTGTCAGTCTTGGACAGGAGAAGCCCTTAGGCAATGGCTTGCTGAATTAAACCACCTCCAGATGTGCCATCATCCACACAAATTCCTAATCTTTCCGTATCTTATCCACTTTCAATCCAGAGATCCCAGATGATAGCCAAGGCTCACCTCGCATATTTCGCACTTGCAGGCACAGCCCAGATGTGAACTTGGAGATTGAAACTCCACATCCATGGGCTGTGTGGCATTTTGCCCTTCCATTTTGCCTTCTGGTTGCTCCTAGCCCCTTCAGAGTGTCCCCGAGAGGGTCAGGCACCACCAGCACACCTTAGCACCACCCAACACCCACAGAACGTGTAGCTGCTAAAGCCTGGTTGAGAAGCAGAAAAGCTCAACAAGCCCTTCGCTATCTCTGTCCCAGTGAATCCACACTCAGCGTGTAAAACCATTCAAAGTTAGATGTTCCATCTCACCTTGTCTGTGTTAATATCACCTCCCTCCTTCTCCTGTGAATACAGCCTTTGGAGAAACAGCCCCCACAATCAAAATTCAATTACTAATAATACAACTTTCTTCCAGCCCGAAGCCTCCTTTCATTGTTGAACATCTGTCTGTTCTAAATGAATGAGAGATCACATCGAATCATAGAAAGGTTGGGGTGGGAAGGGACCTTAAACATCTACCACTCTCTTGACTCCAGGCATGTTTAATTTCACACAGAATAAGTGGACCAAGTGCTTGTCTGAATTTTAGAAGCCTTATTATACCTATTTCCCACATCCAACTCTCAGCTGAAAGAAGGCGGGGGGGAGTACATTTCACGCTAAGATTGTTTCAGCTCATACACTTCACTCTTGAATGAAACATTTGACACAGGAATCAAAGCACCTCAAAGTCCAGCCCACTGCAAAGAACCATAACTTTTAGCCAGTATAAAAGCCTGAGCTGCGCTTGAATTCCTAACCTACAGGCAAATGACATCACACGCTTATACCAGCCCCACAAGCCATCCGGTCCCCTGCTTGGCACTCTCTTGCTGGAGCTCCATGGCCTGTGGCTCTCCTATAGTTGTTGTATTTGTAGTCTTGCAAATAAACAGAATTTCTACTTCTTCTGTGATTACTCCGAACTTTCTGTTGCTAGCCGTTATGCCTCCTAACATTTACAGACACCATGATTCAGTGGGTTTCAACAATGTCCTATAGATGTATGGTAACAGCAAATCTTTCAGGAAGTAACAAAGAGCACTCAGATTCATGAGTGCCCTTTTCAGCTGCAATTAGAAATGAGCTCAGTTCAGAAGACTCTTAATTTTGTGAAAACATGCATTGAACTTTGGATTTCAGTTCTGGACACGCTATCTCTAAAGCTCCACTCCAAAATCCTAGAGCCAAGCAGTTGCAGTTGTGGGCAATTTCAGATTCAGACACTCCACTCTGTAACTTTCATTACTTGATTTGGGCCAGTTAGGCCCATGTGCATCAAACAGCCAAACAATCCTCGCCATGTTGTGAAAATATTATGCAAATGCCCAGCAGCGTTTCCCAAGAGAAGGATTCTGTCCCCCTGCTCATTAGGATAAGGAAGAATGAATATTGCTTCGTTCCTAGTACTTTTAATTAAAAAGCCTTATCACCTCAAACCTGCTTTGAGACAAAACCAGATTAAGTCCTGCACATCTTTCTTCCCTTTGTTTTTGAAAGCACAGAGGGTGATCGGAGGGCTGGAACACCTCTCCTACAGAGAAATACTGAGAGAGTTGGGGTTGTTCAGCCTGAAGAAGAGAAGGCTCCAGGGAGACCTTATCTTGCTCTTTCAGTACTTAAAGGGGTCCTCTAAAATTAAGACAATCTTTTTAGCAGGATCTGTTGCAACAGGACAAGGGGTGATGGTTTTAAACTAAAAGAGGGGAGATTTAGACCAGATAGAATGAAGATTTTTTTTACTACAAGGGTCGTGAAACCCTGGCACCGGCTGCCCAGAGAGGCAGTAGAAGCCCCATCCCTGGAAACATTCAAGGTGAGGTTGGACAGGGCTTTCCAGCAACCTGCTCTAGCTGCAGATGTCCCTGCTCACTGCAGGGGAGTTGGATGAGAAGACCTTTAAAGGTTCCTTCCAACCCAAACCATTCTGTGATTCTACGATTATCCTATCACAGCTCACCACAGGCACTCTGAGCTTCACAGAACCAGCAGACAGAACACCTCCCATGCCAAAGCCACAATACTCTCTTCCTTCAGCTGGAGGATGACACAACTGTAGTTTCTCAATAAAATAGCTTGAGGCACATCTTGAAGCAGTACCTATTTTATGCAGGAGAGGGCAGTGATATACACAAGCAAACACTCGGCAATCAAATTGACATGCATTTGGACACACTCCCTTTGAGTGTATGACTCTCCTGGAGGTTGAGGTGCTACTCACGATCACACAAATCAAGGGAAATCCCACAGTGACCACATGATGACAACTCAAAATGAATGCAGGTAGTTTGGTGCTAAATGAGAGGGATCAAATGCACGGGGTTGAAAAGCAAGTGTAAAAGGTACAGAATATGCTGGTGGGAGAAACAGAAGCAGAGACCCACAGCAATCTGTCATGTCTTTAAGAACCAACAGTTCAAATTTTTATTTAAATATAGGCACCCACAAACATAAGATGGGAGAACAGAAAAAGAAGGATATCCCTAACGTGTCCAAAGCCACACTGTCTTTGGATTCAGTAGGACTTAGCCATCTAAACACAAGCATATATCTTAGTCTGGAGCATCTTCCAATAGCAAGTTAAACAAATGTAATACTCCTTAACATAAAAGATCAGAAATTAATGTGGACTACTTCACAAACAGAAAGGAGCAGAGCTGAGCTAAAACCAAGGAAATGCTCTCCATGCATCTCTGATGTGTCCATTATGAGCACCACCAAGATGAGTTTAATACGTACCTTATGGTAACTAATAGCTATCTGCAGACATACATTCAATAATAATTTATTCATCCAGTTTATGGGGGATCCTCACAAGCACACTGAGAACCCAGTACATCCCACAAAACGTCTTAATGGTGAAGCTTCACAGCTGGGAGAAGGAGGAAAACCCAGCACATAAGAGCACCCATCCCACCGCTAGAACAAATGCAATCCTTGGGACACATCTGTTCTGCACATCTGAAAAGGGGTCCAAAAACTGCCACTCAATGTAGGAACAACAAAGAAGAGATACTGGAGCACTGCCCTGGCTCCCCTGGGAGAAACAGGGCATGGACAGCACAGGGGAGCATGCCCTGCAGGGCAACACTGGCACAGCACAAGCCACTTGAATGTTCTTCGTACAGCAGAAACTCGTACCAGGGCTATCTGGGCAGCAAGAGCAACCAGGGAGGGAGGAGGCAGAGACAGGCACAGCACAATGCCAGCCAGGCTAGGCAGGCCAACATGAAGCAGTTTGAAGGGCAGCAACTGGTAGTCCTGGCACCTAACAGAGATGGTATTGCTTTGTGTGATGTGTTTCCAGAGTGGTACTGAAATGTCAGCACTCTTCCAACCTGATCGTCCAGAATCCTTCAGATGGAGAAGCTGGCTCAATTCAGCCAGAGCAAATTCACAGAACAAAAAAACATCACAGAAGACATGTTTCAGTGACATGAAAGGAGAAGAGTTTTAAATATGTAAATTCAGGGAGCTTTTTAAAGACAGTGGTCTAGATGAGCTCCTCTCAAGAGTTAGAAATTAGTATACAGACTTAAAAACAACATACAAATCCAGATTCTCCTGTCTGAATGGAGCCACAGCAAAGGACAGGAAGATCATTTAGTTGGGCAAAAATAGGAATACAGTAACTTCATCTAATACATGCCTCTCCAGAAAAAAGAAGCCACCATCTTCCTTACCAGGTCAGCAAGCACCTGGTCTCCTAACTACAGCACAGGTCATAGCCAGCCAAAAGAAATTGCCCTGGATCAAGCTTAGAGGGGTTGGGTACTAATGGGATATACCATCCCCTACCACCAAAACCCCTAAAACAAGCAGTCCTGAAACGAGCAGCTCTGGAAGAGCCTGCGTCCCTCCTTTGGGGACACTAAGAATTCCCTTCTTCAGTGCAGCTCAATCTCACTCAGCTCAACAAACCACCCACCCCACAGAAACATCCCACCATACACCAAGAAAGAAGCCACTGGAATCTCTAGGGAAAGCTAACGGTGGTGGGAGGAAGGAACTGATGCTGGAGCACTTTTTCAGAGCAGAGGGTGATCTGTGGATGGGGCATATGTTTGCAAACAATTGCAGAGCACCTGCACATCACCCTCAGGCATAATAAAAGCCACCACAACACATTATCAGCATGGCCTGACAAACAGGCAAAGCATCTGGCACCTCCAGCATTTGAAATAAAAGCATCTGGCACCTCGAGCAGCAGTGTCTGGGAGAGGTACGTAGGAGGCTGAATGTCAGGTAGGCACTGGGGATTGCTAACGCCAGTTTATACCACAGTGGACTATATTTGTGTGGCTTGTACATGCATGTGAAGCTGAAGGGTGTAAAACTAAGTATTTAAGCTAAACAGCCTGCTTGTTTAAAACAAATCAAACAAACAAAAAAACAAACAAAAAAAACCAACAACTAAAAGAACACAATGAAAGAGTGGCTCAAATACGCAGAGTATATAAAAAGGTCTCTATTTCAGTAACTAAAATGTAGTAACTAGAGCTGTATCAACAGTACCTCTTAGTGGCCACAGTAATCTGCTACCAAAAAGAGGGAAGAAGGAGGAAAAAAAAAAAAAAAAAGAAAAAAGTCACGGGTGGAAACATTAGAGAGCTAGGGAAAAAAGAAAAGAAATAAGTAGTAAGGCAAAAGCAGAAGGATCTGGTACCCTCCTGGAATAATCTTGGAGACACTGTTTCAAACAGGTAGGGGTTTTTCCCCTTTATCTTTTAAAAAGATGGATGTGAACAGATATCGCTCAGCCTATGTTCTGTAGCACACGCTTTCCACAAGTCCTGCAGTGTAAATCCCCCTGGCCTTGGAAATTCACATTTAGTATGCTTAAAAGTATAGAACCCATTGAAATATTTCAAATATGTGAAGTAAGATCCAAACAAAGGTAAACAATCTTCTTATTGCTTTCCACGTGGGCTGCAGAAGGAGCAAATGGGGATAGGGATACGTATATCCATTTACAGTGTCTCCAGACAACTAAACTAACAAAGCCTGAAGTTATTTTTGACATCCCTGTATTTCGCTTCTACAAGCGAGGGATTGCCAGAGAGCTAGATGATCAATTTGTGTCCAGAAAGAGGTGGAATCTGAAGATGACAGGCATGTGTAGATTGTCTGCAGGACAAGGAAACACTTTTCTTCACTCTGCCTGGGGCATCAGAACACGTATCCTGAAGCACAAGGCACGATCTCCAGAGCACAATGCTAAGGCAAAGCCTGTGAGCATAAGGGATGAAGAATGCACAGGCCATTCTGGGGAGATTGCGAGTGCATGCTACATTAGAATTAAACTAATGAAGAGGAAAAACAGGGAGAACCCCAAATTAGATCTTCCCCAGTTGTAACCACGCAAATGCTGGAAGATCGTGAATGAAAATGAAGCCTGCTGGCCACCCTCTGTCTCACCAGACTACCCAGGGATATCATTCACCAGGGGAATGGTATTGTGTAAGATCTTCCAGCCTCGAGAAGTTTAACATTCATCCAATTTAATATAAAAATAGGCAAGTTGATCACCGGCTAAGTATCTATTTGGTGGACAGGAGTGTTCAAATGTCCTCTACCTATCATTTAACTGCAAACCAGAGTGCTAAATTTCCTCCGACTCTACCTCATGCCTGTAAATCTTCCAGCCAGTCATTAACTGCCTGGTAAAGGACTGGCACCTCATATATTGTCACTTAATTATGTTATGCTACATTGGGCTTCCTAGGAGGCACTCATTTAGCACAAAAACACCTCTAAAGAAAACCATGTAGACAGACTGCCCGAGCCAGAGAGGATGAAGAATGCTGCTGACAGCGGAATAGAAATGACAACTAAAACAGCCTTTGGAACGGAAGGAGAAACCGTAGCGACGGGGAAAAAGAAACCAAGCATGGCCATTTGAACCATCAGATAAACAGCAGCTGACAGGACATTTTAGATCTGGAAGGACGGGGCAGACGAGGAGGAGGAGGAGAAGTGCACCAAAGTGGAAATAGAAAATTACCCTCCTGAATGAACGAGATGTGTTTGGAATGAGTCACAGGGGAAGGCGAGTGCAAACATCAGCAAGTCGAGAAGCTGACTGCGCGGTACCTTGCTCCTGAACCCGGTCTTCAGAAACGAGAGACGGCTGAATAAACACAATGAGAAAAACAGCCTGTGCTCAGCTCCGACCTTTGCAATGTTGAAATGAAAATGCTTTTTCCACACCGTCCTACAAGCTCGAGTAAGACGTCGCCACTGCTGACTTCAACATAGGTAAAGGACATTCAGCACCTTGGAATTGTCCTCCCCTCTTCTCACACCAAAGGAGAGCAAATGAGACAAAGAGATGCTTCAATATTTCCTGCTATGGAAGGAAAAATAAGCCTGCTCTTGTACAAAGCACTCTGCCTTCAGAACCCGCTGCCGAAAAAAATCCAGAGCAGCAAATGGCTAAATCGGTGAGGGACATAAAACAATGCAAACTCTGCCACGTGGCAGCAACACACACACCCCACTTTCTTCAGACACTCCATCCATGGCAGCATCCACAGTGGCTCTAAAGAAGTCTACAGTGAGGCAGGATTGGATCTTTTGGTACTCCACAGCTGAGAAGGACTTGGAGCATTTACAATGACGGCTACAGCAGAAGCTTTACTCCCCTCCCCTTTGTATACATCAGCATTTCTCTCAGTCCCAGTGTCATCCACCTGGCTGGAAACCAGTGCCATTCAAAAGTTCAGTTGCAACTGCTGTGCTTAACATCTTTACACTTCAGTCTGGTGTCATTCGACTGCATCAAGTCACTGGACAAAGTCAGGAATTATGTGGAAATTGCCAGTGAGGGACAACATTGAAGTAGGCTTTTCTGTCCCCCGTCAAAATGGAAATGTCAGTTGATATTACCAAATATAGAATGGTCCAAATCTAAGTGAGAATTTAGGTTCAGAACCTAAGATGCATGGACAGACATCCCTAATTTGATTGAAAAAAAATCATCATGATTTTTTTCCCTCCCCGTTTGTCATTGATAAATTGATACTTTCTACTTGTGAAGAAAAGCCACTTCCTGAAAAAACATGAATTATATGGCAGGGAGTGAGAAATTGGTTTTGCTTCATATTTTTCTTTGTTTCATCTCCCAGAGACTGCTTAGGAAGATTATCCTTTGAATCCCTGGATGATAAAGGATTAGGGATGCTGCTTGGCTATAGAAGACTGTATTGTTTACTGTCAGATTACTGAGGACAGGAAGCCTTCTCAACACTGAATATAATTGCTGAAAAACTTTGGGTTCCTACCTGTGCAATTAAGCAGGCACTGTTAGACACTCAAGACATGCAATTGCCTTACGTCCTACTGAAACAATTACTACTGAAAGGATTTCTAAAACAAGAAGCAGAATTGGTGTGTATTGCTCCAAACTGGAGAATGTAAGCGAATTGAAATCTATCCTTTCCCTTTCCTTATCTTCACATCACATCGCCAGCAAAGGTCAATTACATGCTCACCCACAACCAGCTCACAGAATCTGCAATATTAGCGAAACCTTAGTCACCAGTTCTGGCTGCCTACAAGTATAAAAAGCAGCAGCACTGCAAGTTTGTGTTAGAGCTGGTCAGGAAATTATACCCCCACTTCCCAACCCACACAAAAGCATTTTAGGAAAATGAACAATTTCCAGTTTTATTGGAGTTTCCAGTTTACATACAGAGTTAAATTTTGTTTGGTTTTGGCAACCAAGACCTTTTTTCAGTTCAGTAAGTTTCACTGTTTTTTGAAGACAGCCTAGAAATTCAACCCGACTGGAAAGTTTTCACTGAAGTTTTTCATTTCATCAGAAAAGTTTATTTCTCCCATCCCAGAGACTTTTTACCAAATAACTGAACAGCCTCACAAGAAAAGTTTCTTTCAACACACAGGACTTCTACCTTCTTACTTAATTATTGCACACTCAGTTCACACTGAACTGCCCACATCCAAAAATCAACCCCTTGAATGTTTATCCTGGGCTTTTTTTTCCCCGGAACTATTTGCAAAGGTTGAAATCAATTTGTAAGACTTACTCTAAACCAGTGCAAATATGTTTTGAAACATTCATTGTAAATGTCATGCAACAATGCTGATACCAACATTTTGGACAGCTTTTTACATGTACTAACAGCGCACAAAATCGGAGAAGATTAGCATCTCACAGCAAAACTAAAGGCAGATGACAAGGCTTCAAATCAATGGGAGCAGCAAAATCCGTACTGTTTTCAGGTCACTGAGATCTCTGGACACACCTGAGGGCTGTCTCCTTTGGGTTTGTTATTCTTATTATAGGGAAAGAAAAAAGAATCTGCACAAAGGTGCTGCAGACAGGACCTTCCAAACCGTTGAACATCTCCTCTTTCACAGGGTGAATATACATAGAGTGTGAAAACATAGTAATTGCCAGTCAGACTTTCTGTCTATCAGAAGATACAATAATATTTCTGTTCCTTCAAGGGACAGAAATGTCCTTTAGCATCTGCTAGTTTTCAATCATAACTGTCAAAGACTGTGCTAAATTGAAATCTGCAAGTTTTAATATTTTAAAATGTAAGCTTCGGGTTAACTCTGATCTCCATTTTACTGGCAATCCCTGGGCTAGAAACCTCCAGCAAAACTGCCAAACTGAAAAAGGGAATAAGAGAAGAGAACAAAAATCAGAGCAAGAAACTGCAAATAGATGCTGTCTCTATTCCCTACTTGCACATTTCCATATTCATGGATCTCCGCTCTCTTTTCATACACTACTGTTTATGCCACCCCAAGCTGCAGTCGAGAGCATCAGAGGTAGCCAAATGTGTTGGTCCAGCAACTTGATAATAGGATGGGATCTTTAGACTCTACACCTGTTGGGCTGGGACTTAGTGGGCCAAATTCCACCAACAAAGCTACACCATCAATTATTTGCCATAACAGAACAGGTTTCCACATCTTCCTCCTTAAGATTGCTGCTCTCTGACTTACCTCCACCTCTTGGATGGGGCATCTTAAAACAAAGGACCAAGACCAAAAAATTACTCCAGTGGCAACAGCTCCTGTCTACGTGGTTAAAAGTAACCTGCCTAGGAACTGAGAGAACTGCAACGCCAGAGCCATGGGCGTTCTACCTGAGTCCAATTGCAGGGAGACCACGTCAGCAGCTTGAGGGGCCACAGTCTAACCAGCTCTTAGCCACCTTATTAGAGATGTCATACAGCAAGAGCCCGCGTTCCCCTTGCTTTATAACCCACGCACCACACCCCAGCAGCCACATAAACATCAGCCATCTACTAGCAAGCACATCGTGGTTTCTCCCGGAGGTTTTTTATAGGCCACCTTGGGGACCCTAGCATGAAATGTAGTACCTTGCCTTGTAATACTGTGTTTGTCCCTGCCTAATTCCGTTTATTCCTGAATCCAACAAAAACAAAGGAAGGAATATTTTTATGTCCTTTCCCCTACTGCTTCCTTAACCATAGTTTAAGGCTCACCTTTTAGTAGAAAATTTCCACTTGGAGAAAATCCAGACCTTGTTTCTCTGGAAAGATAAGGACTATGATGTTAAATGGTGTGAAGAGAAATCATCTTCCACAGTGCTTCTCAGAAAGTCTCCCCATGCCTGTTAGAAGACCAAATGATACCCATGGAAAACAACTGAACTTAAATATTGGCTGTGATGGATATACATAAAACAGTTTATGCAGTTTTTATAGAGGGCAACAAAGATATATTTAAATGAGATTTAACACTTGCAAGCCAAGCTTTATGTTTTGAAAAATACTGTTTTATTAAATAAGCTCAGATCGTCCTAAAGGGGGGGAGAGAAAGCCCCTTTCCCCTTGCTTTTTCTAAACAGTAAACATTTTCACCCAGAAGGTCATTAAAGTGCTCATTATATAGA
Organism: Chloroceryle amazona; assembly: GCA_027560015.1. Taxonomy (NCBI): domain Eukaryota; kingdom Metazoa; phylum Chordata; class Aves; order Coraciiformes; family Cerylidae; genus Chloroceryle; species Chloroceryle amazona. The sequence goes on from JANHFX010007521.1 coordinate 31,143, forward strand.
GATTGCTTATTCCAAAAGCCATAGTTAAGCCACATGTACTGTACTTTATCCTTGAATTTATGGTATTCCACACAAAGCTGCATGTTTCTACATGGGATCCCATCTTATCCTTATTACTACGATGAAAATATACACCACATGTTTAGCATAAAATTAGCCAAGTAATCACTTAACAGCATGCACCAGATTTCTGAACAGCCCTGTGTCATTGTGTCCACAGATATCAAGGATACACATTATCCCTAAATGTGATTTAGTCCAAGTCTCCTCGTCTCAGCACCCATGCTTAGAATGATAAGAGATTTATTAGCTACTTCCATAAGGGTCATTCTATCCTAATTCCTATTCAAGCACACCGAGTGAATAACAGATTTAATGCTACCACTCAGGAAATATCATACTTATCCCAGCAAACCAGGACTCTCGGGGACAAAAGGAAGGGGGGGAAGAACCCTCCAACCTTTAAAGGTATGTTAGATAAATCTTGTTATAATAAGAAACTTACAGTCGTATATGAGCTTTTGATAGAAGTAATATTTCACTATGGATTCTGCAAACTCTGTAATAAAAAGCAATTTACACTTTGCAAAAGACTATTATACAGTGGATATGAATGATAACTAAGTAGAGGAGACTATTAAATCCTGTCTTTAATCTATTCTGAGGAGCAGAACATCTTCAGTTAAGTGTAAAGTGGGTTCATAATGGATTTATTGCACTTACCTGCTCATAGCATCAAACCCTGCTTGGAGAAAATGAGAACACAAATGAGAAAATCAGAACACAAATGAGCCAAAAAAACAACAAGAACAGGAGTATTTGAGTGCAATAACAGAGTAATTAGATTTCATTCTCCCAGAAATCAAGCTGGCACTTAGAAAACAGAGATTTTTCTAGACATATATTCAGATGTCTTAGGATAAACATGCTAACCAAGTTTTTTTTAATCTTTTTAGAGAGTCAGTTTTGTCATCAAAATAAAAATAATCATCACCTTGTAACAATATTCCTAACTGTTCCTTGCTGAGGATGTTTTCTGCTGGTTAAAAAAATAATCTCACATTGAGTAGAATGCACAGACTTGTACAAAAGTACCATCGCACGAAAGCAGAAATGGCTCTGCCCAGCTTCAAAACGAACCTCTGCTGGAGACCAAGACCTTCATTGCCTGGAGTCTACATTCCTACATTACTACACAAAGCACAAATGAAATCAAATTTGCACTATTAATTCAGCATCATGACTTTCCAAGGCTGGATTGATCCCAGGGTCCTCCTCAGCCTTTGCATCAGAAACTGCATGAAACAAGTGGCTCGTTGTGGATTATGGAACCACGTGACTGGGAAACACCACACTTCAGCTAAGGTCTTGCCAGATCCCAGGCTGACATATACCCAGGGGGCTAGGTCAGTTAGCACAGACATAGTAAACCACCTGGAGACACGTTCATGACTATGGAGTTATTCTTCAGAAACCTCCAAGGCCAAGTTTGAAAGATCTCTACCATGATTAAACTCCACAGTGCAATCTGGACCAATGGAATGTGAACACATATAAGCAGATGATATTTCTGCTCTGGTTTTTCCTTACCTGTCCCTCTGGTATCAAGTACCATACCTTACTGTGTGCCTCATGGCTTCAAGTACAGTGACAAATACAGCCTAGGAATTGGCTTTTCCTTTGCTAGAAGAAATTTCAGAACATGTACGTGCATACAACCTGGCAGAACACAGTCCAGACCAGAGAGATTTCTAAACCTCTGACACTGAGGCCTCCTCCTGCCATGAAGTTCTAAAGTTCTGCTCCAAAGCACAAAGTTTCTGCCATATGTGTATTACCACCAGCCTTCTTTCAAAATAAATCCTACCCTTCTTGTCTTTTTGAGGGAGGAGGCCAAAGTATTTTGTCTCAAGTCTTCCCAGAAAAAATGTCATGGTTAAGATAAACATCCAGCAATTGAACATCCCAAAGTGCAAATTGTCTGGCAAAATTATAAAAAGCTGTACCATATAAAAAGCTGTACAATATTACAATAGAAACCCCTGGGTCTTACCAACCTCACCTATCACACCTGACATAGATAGTAACTTTGAATCGATTTAATTTTTAGACAGCAATAGCTGGGAGGTTCTTCACGTTCTCTTGGCATAGTTGGGAGGTTCCTCACATTCTCTTGGGAAGGTACTCTGCCTGTATCCAATATTTGTAGGCTGCTAGCACACTATCTCCACAGCATCCCCTGCTACAAGTTCTGTGCTTAAGCCGTACCCATGTCCAACAGCCAGGAAACAGCCTTGGAAAACCATGCCTAACCCTTTTCAAATCAGTAACAGTTGGCTTGAATTTATTTGCCAGAGGAATGACAATGCTGGTTAACAACTGGAAGACACCATGCAAGGAGGATGAGTAACTTCCATCAGTGGAGCCTCTTCAGAACAGGTCAAGCTTAGTAGGAAAAAATTTGATACACCTGAGTCTGCTCTGGGGCAAGTAGCAACCCAGGGTGCTTGCTGGAGATCAAAGCTTCCAGCCACCATGGCTCTAGATCCAGGATATGGAACAAAGAGCAGGAAAAAAAAAAAATTCTTGCATTAAGTTTGTTGAAATAGGGCTGCTTGAAATGTTCAGGTCAAAATCAAAACCAAGCTAAACTTCTCTAGTTTAAAGCTCTGTTCCACAGCCAAACAGAAATAGAAGCCTATCGTATGTGAATAAATTCTGTATTTGTGATGGCTTATAAATTTACAATGAAAATCAAGCTCCTCTGTGCAAAAAACTAAAGAATAGTATTTAAAGTTCCACCAAAAAAAAACCCAAAACACAAAACAATTTACTTCTGAAACCTGAAAACAGTCTTTGGATTTTTGGCTCTTTTTACCTCCTCATGACAAACAAATCCCCTTGATTTGGCATAAACTGAGTTGTATTTGCTACAGTTTGCATAATTTACAAGTCTTTAAAAAAATAAATAAATCTTCAAATACAGCAAGCTCAAAATAGAATTTTGGAGAAGATCACTTTTATATGGAAGTCATCAAATCACAGAGGTTTTTTTTCACCCTGTTGTCCTCCAGGGCTTGTACTTTGAGTAGCTTTTCCAAAAGCAACATTGGTTCTGTTTGCAATTCATCTCTCCAGTGAGCATTTTTAATCTTGAAGAAGTGGCAGAGGGGGAAAAAAAAGGAAAGGCCAGAAGACAAAAATGCGAACGTATCTAAAACAAGGATTCTATAGGAATGAGACAGTTCAGATTTGCGTGCATGTAGTTGAAGTTTAAAGGAAGTCTCGCTTACAAGGCAAAACCGCTAGCGGTGTGAATTATACAGCTCCAGCTTCCTCCAGTCTGGCAGGGTGGTAGGAGATCTGCGGAAGGCAGCCACTGTGGTTTGACTCTCCCTGATAATAGCCGACCCTCCCTCCACCCCCTGAAAACTCAGCACTCTAAAAATAAGAAGGAAGCAAAAGGAGAACCATTTCCTTGCCAACACCAGTAGCTGGGAGGCCTGGAATGATGCCATTAGATACCCTGCTATTTATTGCCCATTTCCACCCCATAGGAAGCTTGGGGAAGTAGTTGCCAAAAGAAAAAAGAAGGGAGAAAAATAAACCTTCCTGTTTGGCTTAACATTTGACAGGACAGTCTCAGATAATTCTAGCTCTACATTTTGCACGTTCTTGCCCACGGTTGTTTTCCTCCAGAGGCTCCTTCTAAAAACAAACAAGGATTTTTATACATCAATGCTTTCAAAGCAAACACAGGAAGTATCTTCTCCAGTCTCCTACACATACCTTCCCCTACTTTGCCTGCTGCTTCACTCTCTCTTTCCTGGGCACTTTCATTCTGGGCACCACAACACTAGGAGCATTAAAATATATATGCTCAGCAATTCAGCTTCCTTCAGAAATTACTGCTTCATCAATACCAGAAGTTTTGCAGGTCAGTTGTGGCTTTAACAAACCACAATCAGAGATGTGTCTCAGGGAGAAATGATGGGGAAAGAGTAAAGAAAAGAGCAGTTTCTGAAGAGGGGTAAGTTTGTTATCTCCTCTCTGTCCAATTCAGAAAGGATTCAAACTAGTCTCATACCTGCCAGGCCAGAAAGTGCCCCAGCACATCCTCCTAAAGTAGTTCCACTTCATGTAAATTAAATGTTATTGAGGACAAAGACAGATTATCATCTGGTGGAGCCAAGCTAGTCAGCTAGCTCAGAGTCTCCAAAGCTGGCTCCATCGAGGAGTTATGACTTACAAACTGCATCAGAAGTGACAATAATATAAGAAAAAATTTGAGGCTGAGATCAGGTGAATGTCTGAAGACCTATTTTTAAAGTGTCTGCTCCAAATTGAAGCTGCCTAAGAAATGGTCTAGCATTTCTTCCCTCCCATGAAAGGCACTTAACTCACTTCACATTTCATTAAAAGAGGCACAGAAAGTTAGTATGTGGGTGAGGGAATGTCAAAATGTGTAGTTCTGAAGTCAACAGATTTTCTTTCCTTAATTCTTCATCCGAGCAAATCTACCTTAAAAATTTATTCCCAGTACATAGATATTTCCAGGTCAATCAGAACTACACTCATTTAAGTTTTTGATCTTTTGTCAATAAAAAAAAAAGTAAATCCCAGCTGAGAAGGGAGAGAGACGACCAGCTTTCCAACCTGTCCTGCAATCATGGGTCACTCCTAAAGCTAGCCGAATCTGGAACAGTCCCGTGGCTGCTATATCCTTCTTCATTCCTGATCACCAAATAACCCAAGTCGTAAAAAGTTTTCATTTCTACAGCAATACACACCCTCGGAAAAGTATTTACCTCAGGGAACATAGGAGCTACCCCCTTTGGGTCAGCATTAATCCCTTCTGAGCTGCTGTGGCTGAGCAGCAGTGGACATCTTAGACCCACATCAGAGACCTAGGCAAGCTCCATGCTCTTTGGCCCAGCCTCATGACACAGTCTGGCTCCAACATAGAGGAAACACAAACAACGACATGGAAGGGTAACCACCCAACTTCTCCAGCCAAGACACCAGTCTGAGTGATCAGGACTGGGCAGATCAGATCCTGCCCGACCCACAGCCTATAAACATGCTACAGTGCAATAGAAACTGCATATGGAGGGAACATGTGGAAGTACATCATTAGGACAGGGTGGGAAGATGGTTTCCTGTCCTGCTAACATTTTTAGGATTACAACAACAAATTCTTCTGCACCAGGACACAAAAGAGGAGACAGAGTGAGAGACATCTCTCCCCACACACCCCCCTTAGGAAAAGAGGCATCCACCCAGGACAGCCAAAAGCCCAGTAGTCATAGCTCGTAACAGTGAAGGAACAGGAACCTGAGAATCAAGACCTCATGTTTGGCAGACACATCTCCTCCATTCCCAGGAAAAGCTTCACCCTCCAGGGTATTGGCTATTCTGAGCTCTCTGCTCTGGCTTTGTACTGGAACAGAGTGCCAGATCACAGATATTTTTCCACGCAAAAGTTTCATCCAAAGTGACAAGTTTCCATTAAAAGTTCTGATGAAAAAAAAGTTCTCTTGGAAAATTCCTAGCAAGCTCTAATCTTCATGGTAAATCATGGCCATGGATTTATAGCACTTCACTCTACACATGCTGACTAGAGCCTAGTAAAACTGTACTGAGCTCTCTTCCCCCTCCACCCCTCCTGTGGGACATGTAAAGCCTTGCACCCTTTGAGTCCTATATAATCGCCTGGTCAAAAATGCAGTACTGTTTTTTGGGGCTATTTTTGTGAATTAAACTCCTGTTACTTGTTAGGAGCAAAGCATCCCAGCATCTTCATAACATTACCTTAGTCATACCAAGCTATTCTCCCTGCAGGGCTCATCTCGGATGTCCTCACTGAACGGTGTGGCAAAGAGTTTACAAGCATGGAAGGTTTTCTGTTACTTGCAAAGAGTTACAAGCAACTGAAAATTCTTCACTTGTTTCCTGCTGTTTCAGACGAGCAGTGCCATCTTCTAAACAGACAGAGACAGTTGAAAGCAGCATCGAATCTCCCTCCCATACATCACACAGGATCACTGAAGATACTTCTATGACTTCAAATATTGGAATTGCAATTCTCAGCTTTAACAAGATTTTTGCTTGCACAGAAGTTATTTTCTCTTGGCAGCTTTCCATATCAAGTGGAAATGCCACTGTTCTTTCATAAGCAGTAAAGATCAGAGGCAGTCTAACCCCCCCCACTTCAAGTTTTTAGGAGGATCTTTTCCTGCTCTTCCCAAAGCTTGCCACCTTGCCATTCATGGTCCCGTTATTTCCCTCTTTCAAAATACAGCCCCAAGGACTCAGCACAAAGCTATCTCTGCTTACCTGTCACCCATACTACAACTGCTAGATCCATGTTGAATTTAGACTGAAGGACATCACAATTGTCATACTGGCAGCTTGATTTCTGCATGACAATAGACAAAGAACAGACACTGAGGGATAAACTGGCTTGAATTAGCTCATATTTGACGTAGGCCAACTGCATGTACATGGACGGTTCCCCTGAGCAAGTGACGTGCAGTAACATTGCTATTCCATGTTTGCATGCTAAGCCCTTACAGCCTTGATCAGTCAAAGAACAGTGCTGATCTGATCTTGGCAAGAAGTAGCTAAAGGCATTTTGAACCCTCAGGCTCTGAGCAGAGATTTCTTCTTGTCCAGGTATTAAAAACCAGAGTATTCACTTTGAAATCTACCTCCAAACAACCAGCATGCATGTGAAACAACAGCCCACCTAGGGTGGGAATATACATAGGAGCCATTCCAGTATGTCACATGGCCAACACCACTAACTCTACAGTTTTCCCTTACTTTAAATAATCAAGGCTTGTGATGCCAAAGCTGCAATCCAGATTCTCTCATGCTACTAAATTCTGACAAATCGGTGTCAGGAAAGAGAGAGCTGCTACAATATGCATGTTACAGATGTATATGGTGATTGCCAGCGCATTATGGTGCCTCCCAGTTTCTGTGCAGTAGAGTAAAGCAAAGAAAAAAATACTTTACTTTAAATCTCTTTTCCCTATACTGTCAAAACATCAACTGCTCTGCCATCTTACCCTCCCCAGCTGATAGGGCTCTGCGCTTTTACAGTGTTTGTACTTGCTCTGCTTAGAATTCAATTTCCTCTGGTGATCTGCATGCAGGCAAATATTGCCAATGGCACTAATGTATATTTGTTCTCCTTGAATTGCATACAGAAATATTGTTGCTATGCGGCGAGCACAAAACAATCCAGAAGTCACCTGACATCCTCCATCAAACATTTAGGAGTCATCAAACTTAATTTCCCCTTTGTGCCATAAAACACCAAGAGGAAGCTTTAATAGATTGTATTATGTAACGGTTCTATAAAAATAGCAGGCCAGCACTGGAGCACTTCCTTCCTGAGGCCCAATAACCTATGCTGAAAGGATACACACTGGTTTCCCTGACAACCATGAGAGATGACACTAGGGGAAAAACAGCAACAAAAGGACCATTTTTTGCTTAGTAAAATAAAGTCTGGCTTCAAGCTTGTGATACAGTGAATACAGAGTGCCTGACAGAGAGAGAACTGGTTAATAATTCTGCTCAGGTCCCAGTGACCTTGCAAGGCTGTTAATTCTTTTTATTTCTTTTTGTTCTGCCTATTAAAAAAAAATAATAATACAAAAAACATCACAGAAAACTCACCTCAGCAAGTATTATAGTTTTAATTTATTTCTTTTTAATTAAAAAAAAGAAAAGTTGAGGCAGGACCATGTTAGACTTTTATCTGCCCTGCCTGCATTTCCACAAGACATTTTCTTCCTTCCCTCCTTTAGCATAGATTGCAGAATTTTCACATTTTCTTTCCAAAGACTCCTTTCTGTTTCCAAGCTTGCCGTGCTTAGTACTCCATTGTCCAGAGGACAGCTGTTTTCAAGACACGGACTTTACAAGTAACGAAAGAACAACTTCCCTCCCCCCAAAAATCATGACATAACACTGAGCTAAAGGCACAACCCAGTGGGCCAGAATACTGAACAACAAGGTCATGTCTCTTGCCTTATTCAGGTCATCCACAGACTCCATGCTCCCAGAGGAGCCAGAGAGAGAAGTGACAAAAAATGGGGTTTATTTCAGTCCAACCATCAGGGCTGGTGGGTTCCTTATGGCATAACCACACAAGCTTAATTCTCGTCACCTTCAGCTTTCCCCAGCCCATTTTTAACCCTTGCTTGTTGCATCAGCTCCTGCACCACCAAATTGCTTTCCTCACTTACCTCTGAGAAACCTCTGGCACGTTTGAGTATTATGTGGTGCAAAACAGCAGCGCTAGCGAGCAAACACGCGTGTTTCTGAGAAGAAGGGAAAGCAAACAAACAACAACAACAAAACAAAACAAAAAAATCCACACAGAAAAGAAACCCCACAGTTGTTTTTTCTACAATCTGGAAAGCAGCTGCCTAAGGCTCATTTTCACCCCTTATGAAAAACGCCCTCCCTTCTTGACCGTCCAAGAAGGGAGGAAACGCATTTGACCAGGAAATGTAGTGGTCTCTCCCGCTGAGCAGCTCCTCTACCATCTTGAAGTGATCCTGGGCTCCTCACACAAGTGAGAGGAATATCACACGTGCTGCAGAAGAGGAAACCAAGGAATAGAGTGACTAGGTGATACATCCACAGTACCTCATTACTCCATAGCAGCAGCAAAAGGAATGCAATCCAAAGCCCGGTTACTTTCTACCCCTCAGCAGTATCTCTAGCACGGATGTGTCTCACAGGCAAGAAGTAAAAGTATAGGCTATGTCCATGGACATGCATCACTTTTCCCCTCAGCTGTATCAAAGTCTCTCTTGTGTTTTCAAAGCAAAGCTTTGCACCCTAACATGACAAATGTTGCAACTCTTCCTTGCACAAGAGTTCACGCGTGCAAAGTGGTATTTCACTTGGCATCACCCCTAATAACTCTCCTACAAAAGAAGAATGAAAAGGTGCATTACAACAACATATGAAGTCTACTCACAGGAGGTCTTCTTTTACATTAACAACACCTCAAGGACAGGGTAACAGCATGTTACAGGTAAAACAGACAGCCACTGCTTAAAGAACTTTCAAAATCAGTAGTCTGCCCACGAAGGCATTTACTCAGGACACACGGTGTTAAAGAGCACAAACCAGCACAGGTTGGTTCTGTTCTAGATTTGGATTGGGAACTTCTCGTTTTTCCTGGCTGGCAAGGGGAGGGCTGTTGGTTGGTTTTCTGGTGGGGAGGGTGTTCCGTTTGGTTTTTAAAGGGACATGGATTTCTATCACCATGCCGCATCACTCAGACACTCACAGTTTAATATGTAACACATTGCTAAAAATCATATTACTAATTAATCCCAAGTAAAAGCAAATCCAAGTCTCATACAGATAGTCACCCTCTAACCTACGGTTAACCCTATAAGGCTACAATATTTACTAAGCAGTGCAAAAGGTGAATTAAAAAACCCTCTGTTGGTAAATCAACAAAAAATAACTCATTTTTAACACACACACAAACCCTTTTTTTTTAATAATGAAATCTTCTCTGGCAACCTCAATCATTTTACATCCACAGTTTCTGATATATTTGCAATAGGCTATATTTTAAACACCATATATACAGACTCCTCCTGCTAAGTAATAAGACTGTGTTTTTTTCCAGTGGTTTCACAAGGCTACAGAGAGCGGTGATGCTTCAGTCAGGAACCAACCCCATTACAGAAACACACAAAGTAAATGATCTTCATTTATGGTGCCACAGATTCTCCCAGTCTGCTTTTAACATACACAGGCACCAGGCCAAACTACTTTCACACTATAAAGACAGAAGAACTTCCTTGTAATTATGTGGCTTAATATCACAATAACAGCAAAATCCAGGGCACAGACTTGCAGTCAACATTTGAAAACAAGTTCCTGGCCACTTCTGATTGCAAAAAGTCCTAAAGGAGCTTTGAAAGAAGCATTAGGTTGTTAAACTCAGGTATCCCGGCTGAAATACTATTTTTGGTCATTATAGTTCACTTGCTTAAAGTACATCTTCAGGTGGGTATTTGGATATTTCTCTTCATTTCCTTTTGGAAGTGAAAAGGTGTTTGCTGTGGCTGTATTTCAGCAGGGGATTAAGTCACCCCTATGTGTTACCTACTTCACAGGACCACGCACATTCCTCTAGACCTGTTCACACCGGGTGAAATTCTCCCCCATGCTGAAGGCCAGCACAGGGCCAATGCATTGCATAAGCATTTAAGGGATTAAACAGGATTTGAGGTGTGTGTAGGCACTACAGCTGGATAAATTTCCTTCAAGATTATTTCATTCTGACACCCTGACCCTTTCAAATACATACACGAGGTCTTTATGTAGTGTCCAGTTTAAATGGAAACTGGTGAGTGACAAACGCTTCCACCACCTTCAGGAAGTTTTGCACACACTCTCACACAAAAATTCTGCCCAATGTGGCACTGGGAACAGGTCACCAGGGCACTGGTGCAATCCTCTGTGGTTCCCAGTCCTAATCTTAGCTCTGACACAAATCTCCACATCAACATAGCAACACACCATAAGGAAAACCATCACAGAAAAGTTCAACTCCATTAAATCCAACTGCTCAAGCTAACAGGATATTCCCCAACCTAATATGGGATGGAGGCCCTGAACTGTGCAGAAGCAGCAGCAGTGAGACAACCTGGCCCAGAGCACAAAGAACCAAAGTGTCCAGCACCAGCAGGCTGCCTGCGTTCACCCCATGCCCGTCCAGATGCACAGCTGGCAGGTATGGAGGCTCCAGGGGATTCACTGACGTGTTTAACAGCTCCTGCTCCTACCTGCACTCATATCTAGCAGCTGCCAGTGCTGGCTTTGTTGCAGGCTGCATTAACTCTGAGTGAAAACCCTCCTATCTATCAGAAATGCTTCAACTGCTGCTAAGTAAGCAGCTACTAACAGTAACTACTAATAGGTTGCCGGTGCAGACAGCTTACTCGCAGCCCAGTTACTCAGTTACTATGTTATTTACGCACCTAAGTAGGTAGTACATTACTGTGTCAGGATTTCAAAAGGCAGTATAAGCTCACTGGGCTTTTCCACTTCCGAGAGACAGCAAACAGCATAACAACAATTAATCCTGTTTAAAATGCCTCAAAAATATAAGCCTCACATAAAACAGACTGTTAATTTGGTATAAGATCAGAGGCCAATGCTGTTTGAATTTTAGGGGCAAAGGCAAACAAAATATCTGCTTCAAAATATTTTAACACAATAAAGGCAAATTCACAGTGAGATTTAACCCCACAGAATTACCTCCAGTCTACGTGTGACTACACAAACACAGGGAACATGTAGTTGTACTGAAGTAAACTGTAAGGGGGCAAGAGAGAGAGTTGAAAGCATGCCAAGGCATGTTAATACTGCCAATTAGAGCATGCTGAACTTGCAGGCCCTAGTAACTGCACACTACCCTGGATATGCATTGCTAGAAGCAGGCTGTTAACATTTAACCAGCGTGCTGGGGCTGCAGCATTATCTTACTGACAGCTGTGGAAACCTAGAGAAGTTCCCTGGCTTTAGGTTGCTCCTGCTCAGTGAACGGGAAGAATGGGTTCAATAGATACGAACATGGCATTCTTGGAAAATGACACAAGCAACTTCCTACAGGATTTATCCAATTAGGAGTTAGGTCTGGACTGCAACAAGTAGGCTAATATAGATCCTGGCAATGGGAATAGGTGTTAAGGAGATATATTTTGTCTTTTCAACTTAACAATTTTCTCAACTACACAAGTATGTAAATTTTATCATTTCACCTTGCTGACCACATCAGAGAGAAGAGAAGCCCCACAGGCAGCCAAAGCCTTTGATATTCTCAAGTCTGAGAGGGAGCAAGCTGTGAAAATGAAGTACATGTGAGGATCAGGTCCTTCACATAGCATATATTATCCTATGGGCACCTATTTTGGAGAAGGAGGTTATGTATGAAAACAGAAGAGCTACCATGGTCCTCTCAGAACAAAGCACCTATCCCAACAGCCTGTCCCCTACTAGTAGGGGAGACCAAGTATCTAAGAAAGAGCAGAAGAACAGGGTGAGCACACACAATACCTCCCTGGCAGCCTCCCAGCAGCCAACCATTTGAGGATCAGAGACTTCCTGTGCCAGACTTCTTTTTATCTATTTAGTCACCCTCAATTAATTTCTCTTTCATGAACCTGTCCAGTTGACCCTTGTACCCATAAAGCACACTATCTGGTTGCGTTAAGTGGATAGACAGGTATCCGTGGTATGTGAGGCAGCAGCATTTTACTGCTACCGAAGGGACGAAACTACAAACCAAGGGCTTTTGCAAGTCTGCGTGCTTAACAGCTCCTGATTTCACCACCACCACCCCCCACCATGCAGGCTACATGATGGAATCAACAAGTGAAAAGAGTTTGATAAGGTAGGCTACCTATCTAGATGCTACCAAGTTCATGAGGACATGGCAACTGGGAGCCCCAAAACAACTCAGTATTCAAGGGTTTTTAAACACATAGCTAAACTCAGCCTCTGAAGTATCTTAAAGCAAGCAAAAGCTTGCAAGTGCATCCCTGTTTCAAGTATTGTAAAGGTGCCTCTGCAAAACGTATTGGAAGATAACACAAATTACCTTCGCAGCTCCAAATCCATGAAGGAGAAACCAGTAACTGAAATCATCAAATAACAATCTTTAATCTGTCCCTCCATTAGAGGCTTGGTTGTAGTGACACAGTAAGTGAATAGGTAGAAAGAGACCTTATAGCTCTCTACAACTACCTGAAAGGAAGTTGTAGAGAGGTGGGGGTCAGTCTGTTCTCCCAAGTAACAAGTTAGAGAACAAGAGAAAATGGCCTTAAATTGTACCAAGGAAGTTTAGATTAGATATGAGGAAGAATTTCTTTACCAAACAGGTTGTCAGGCACTGGACCAGACTGCCCAGGGAAGTGGTTGAGTCTCCATCCCCAAAAGTATTTAAGGGTTGTGTAAACGTAGTGCTGAGGGATATGGTTTAATCTTCTCAGCATTAGGTTACTGACTGGGCTAGATTATCTTAAAGGTCTTTTCCAATCTAGGAAATTCTGTGGTTGTTAACTGAGACAGCACAGAAACTCTTCAGACAAGCAACCATGATTTTGAAGCCAAAATTCCACCAATCTTCATCACCACAAGAAAGATCTTGTAAGACTAAAAATAAATCCACCAGAAGCATCAAAGCAAAAGTTACTGTCTCCTGGCTCTTCTGAAAGATTTACCCATAATCCTCCTTACTGTTGTGCCAGCAAGAACTGCAGTACTTAAGCATTGAAAATAGCCTTTAGGTGGGAGTGAAGTGAAACAAAGCCACTGTGCAGATCCCGTTGCACAGGAGGGAATTCTGCCATCTGTACTCAGCACAGAAACAAGTCAGCTCTGCATCTATTCGATGGAACATCTCCCATTATTGTGTGCAGTAGCTGAATAAAGTACCTCCCCATCTAGAGGCTTTCCCTCGGTGAAACTTAAGTGTATATATATATATATCACCCTACATAGTCCTCTTATCACTATCCCTGGTTTACAGATTCAAAATGAAGTGAAGAAGAAGGTGGAAGTTAAAGACACAGAAAGCCCCTTTAAAGAAAAAAAAGTAACTCAAAAGTTCTCTGAATGGAAGCCCAGTATTTTGCCTGCAGAAAGACAGAAAAGGATACCTCTATTTTATCCACTCTGCATTGAGCAACTTTGACTGTAAACCAGAAGCAGATAATATGGGTCCAAGAACTAGATTATTAAAGAAAAACAAGTCATAGACACTTACCAAGACCCTCCTAACTCACACACACACTGAGAATAAAGCCCTGGCAAATCCCCCAGCATCTTTAGTCTCTTGGCCTGAAAACCAGCAGAGAACTCACTGCCTGCAAAAGGACAGAGAGGGAAATGCCACAATCTCACCCTTGCTCTGCGAGTGCACACACTTCACTCTTGGTAGGGATGTTAGTGCTGCCTCTCTGATTTACACTCTCCTGAGACTCCTGGAAAGAATCCTGCCTCAACCAGCCCAAGCACTGTAAGGATTCCTACAGCATGTCATCTGGGAATACCAACCCCTACTATGCCTTCAAGAGCCACAGACAAGCCTTCTACACGCAGACCCAACACTGAGGAATTCATGCTCTCTAAATATAGAAATCCTTATGGCTGCAAATGTATCACACTGACACACATTAGGTTATCACTGAAGTGTTGACAAGCCTGCACACCACTATGAATCCCCCTTACAGAGCAGATAATGGAAAGATCCAAAGAAATGAAGAAAACAATCTAGGAAATCAACTTGGTTTTGCCGATTTTCTTCCCAGTTTGGAGCAAATGTGGGTTTCACAAGTGTTCCAATAACATCTCCCATGTATAGAACCAGTTCCTTTCTCTCCAGAAGCCCATAGTGTTTTGCATATTATCAATCCTTCGCTCTTGTGAACTTAGCTCTGCTCAAAACTGCTATTTGAGATTTGAGACTGTTGTGCAAAGCACCACACACGCTGAGGTCTTGGACAGTTACACAGCCAAACCTGCAGTGGTCTTCTAGGGCAGGCTGTGACAACAAGGATTTATGGATAGAGAGCATCACCATATTCTTTAGCATAGAAAAGATGAAGACAAAATGGTTGCACCTGAAACAAGTAGTAAGAACCATTAACCAAAAATCATGCATTTTTAAACTAAGCTTTTCACTTCTCAGTTTGGTTTTCAAATATTCTGTCCTCCATTTTCAACTCTATGTCCCTCTCTTCTGAGAAGGAAGAGCAGAAGAGAGAAAATACCAGTGTCATTTTCTCCCTCACTTTCTATATCAAACAAACCAGAAAATAGATTTTGCTAAGAAGGAAAAAAAAAAAGAAGACACACACAAAACCCCACAAAATTAAATCCAGTGTGTCCTGCACTGAGAATTGAGTCTACATAAAATCTGAAAAAGCTCTATGTTCCCTGCTGCTCCTGAGTATAAGCTGCAGCTCCAAGCTCTGTAGATGCTGAGCTGTTACTTCTTCCAGGCAACTTCTGCAGGGAAGTTCATTCAGTTTCTGAGTCACAGCTTTAGGCCTCTTTTTGCATGTTTGCTGTTAGGCAGCCAGCAGATCAAGGCAAACCTTTGGAATAAAGCCTTGGGTCCAAACCACATTTGTTGTTGAACGAACAAAGCCAACACTACAAAAACAATTAATCATGCTTCAAGGTATAAAACAACTGTCCTTTATGGTTGGAGGAAAGAAACGCCCAGGCCCTCATTGTAGCCTCTCATTTAGATAGATACCTGGCAAGAAATCCCACTGCTGTCCAAAGCAGGGGTGAAGGCCAAAGGCTGAGGGAGACTAGGAGACCAATGAGCCACTGGTCTGACCTAGCAAATCATATCCTTTGTTCATTGTGTTTCCTGGGGATTTGAAACAGCTCTTCCCATTCTTTCTAAAATGAGATAAATAGAGTGATGGATTTAGAGCTTTTCAAGCGACAAGAGCAGGAGGAAAGGCAGACCTATAGTAACAGGCTTTTAACGAGGGTACTATCAGCTGACATAGGAACCCATATATTGGCTTATTGAGCAGATTCCTCCCACACAAAGTAACAATAGTTTGCTCCTTTGCATGCAGCTCTAGTAAAGATTTAGTACTTCCTACATCCATGTTCCTAATTAATATTAAAAAAACAAACAAAACAAAACCACAACAACCAAAAAAACCAATGCCATCCTGAAAAGGAGAGGACAGGGGGAGGAGGTTACTTTTCAGGTCTAACCCTCTCACATCTGATCTCAAGTGTCTGATAAGCACCTGATACCACATGCCAATTTTCAAGTACAACACTGAAAAAAAGACACATGTTGCACAAGCCAAACTCTCTGTGCAATTAGAGACTACCAAAGAGGTGGCACAGAGCACAACCCCCTCCATGGCAACTGCTCTTATTTGTGTAACACCATCAGAAGGAAGGGGTTCCTATGAGAGCACTCTGAAGGAGTGGAGACAGCACGACTGAGCTGTAACATACAAAGTGAAAAATTGTTTGCACTTTTTCTTCCAGCTGTTCCCACACTCACCATGTAAGATGAACACAACACCCACAATAAGGTTTGTGGTCAGGGTGTGAGTAAACCCATTACCAGCTTTCTCTGTGGCTGTCCTGGCAGTTGTCATTGTAAGAGTAAAGTCAATGCTATGCACCTAATTATGCACATCACACACTTCTGGAAGTAGTCCCAAATCTACCTGGGAGAGAAAAGATTCAACAACCATAACACAAAATTTATTTGATGTGGCGAGCACTGCAAATAAACTCGGGCTTCTATCAGCTCATTTGCACAGTTCTCACTCGCAGAACCAGCCCCCAGCTTGAGCTGGGCTCCTTTCCATTCAGCGCTCACCTGAACACACCTCACAACCTCAGGTGGAGCAGCATCGACTGCAAACTGGTGCAACCTCCACCATGCTGCTGGTCGGGGCTGCAGTCCGGTCCCAGCCGGTTACCGAGCGCCACGTGGCCGCTCGCCCAACACCCCGCAACCCCATAAGAAACAGGGGAACACCCTTTGCTTTCCCTACTGCATCCTCAGCTCTCCC